>JAJOOR010025759.1:0-14025 GCA_036250505.1 Solanum acaule | reverse complement strand
GAGATGAATTTTTTTATTTTATTTTTAAGTGGGTGATTTTGGGTGTATTTTTACATAAAATACCTTATATAGTTATTTAGAAATAATATAAAATATACCCACTTCTTAATTTAACTTAAAAATAATATTTATGAAAATGCCCCTTGCTCACATTGACTTGCCAAATAAAACTAAGGCAAAGTCGAAGGGAGCATTTAAGGTCCTTGAAGTAGTCCACTAGCCTTGGACCTTGCCTTTGGCTTTTTAAACCTAAAGCATATCCATGGGAGTATTCAAATGACCTATTTATTTCATATATATATTTATTTAAAAATAATATAGATTATACCCATTTAATTTATACTAAAAAGAAAATTATGAAATTACCCCTTTTTATGCCTCCCTTTGATTTCCCAAAAAAAACTAAGTAATTGTTTAAGGGACCCTTTAAGTGCAGTGGACAGCTTCAAGTCCCTTGAACCCATACGTGAACTGCCAACTTTGCCGAAAATGGCTAAGGCAAAGTTCACGAGGCCCTTCAAGGACAGTGAACTGCTTCACATCCCTTGAAGTCTCAAGTGAACTGCCTTTATGCCAAAAATGGTTAAGGCATTGTTCACGAGAGCTTCTAAGGACAATGAACTACTTCACGTGCCTTGAAGCCTCTCTTGAACAAATGCCCTTTGCCCACACGGCTAAGGCAAAGTTCAAGGGAGCTTCTAAGGGCAGTGATGCCTTTCGCCTTCCTTGAACCCTCTCTTGAACTTATACTTAGTCAAAATTTTGGACTATTTTACAACTTCACATTTATGCAAAAACTTCTAAAACTCAAATGTTAGGCTCTAGTTTCACCTATCAATTTTCCGAGTTGTTACAATATCCCCCCCTTAGGAACATTCATCCTCAAATGACACTTTGAACACTTGTAGGGGAAAAAAGAGTCGAGACTAGTAGCCCATCATGCATGACATATCAATCAAATGCACAAATCATAGGAGGAAACATCAACTCTTTATCATAAGCTCAATGCACACATAGATGTAGGAACTGCATCCACAACTTCATTATGCACCAAAATTTCCGTTTCATACAAACATGAGAGGAACTACCTTATCCAACACAAGCCAGATCATCACAACAATATTAAGACAAACATGCTATTTCATCACAACATAACTAAAAATGTTCATCAACTTATCTCATGAGGTCACATATGTCAACATCATAACCAAATGCAATACAACATGAGATTCAACATAACTTTTCATTACACACAATTAAGCATGCTCACAAATTTACTTCATAAGTCAAATTATGCAATAATCAAACTATAGCATTTCAACAAGAGGAACATATAATTCATGAGAGACTCAATTATGTACTACATACTTCCTCACATGGACCTACACCATATAGGAAGAAAACATGGAAAAAGATTACATAATAAACAAAACTCCTAATTCATTCCAAACACAAGAGAAACTACTTACCTCAAGTTTGAATTGGAGTAGCAAGAAAGAGATGAGGATAACAAGACTTCATATCGGCCTCGGTGTCCCATGTAGCACTCTCAACTAGATTATTCAGCCATAGAACCTTAACAAAAGCTACTTCTTTATTCCTCAACCTCTTCATTAAAAAAGTTCTCATCAACACCCAAACCTTCTAAAGGAAGTATGGATACCAGATCACCTATACACTTTTTGAGCATAGAGACATGAAATGCCTAGTGAACCGGAGCCAACTCATTAGGCAAGTTCAATTCATAAGCAACATTTCCAACTCTCTTTAAAATCTCATAAGGGCCCACATACCGGGGACTAAGCTTCTTTTTTTTACCAAACCTCATTACCCCTTTCATGGCGAGATCTTCAAGTAGACCCAATCACCAACCTCAAATTCAAGATCCCTCTTTCTATTGTCGGCATAAGACTTTTGCCAACTTTGAGCCGTCTTCAACCTATCTCTTATAAGTCGAACCTTTTCAATAGCCTCATAAACCATCTCGGGACCAAGAAGAGCAAATTCACCTACTTCAAACCAACCAACCAGAGATCTACACTTCCTACCATAAAGTGCTTCAAATGGAGCCATGGCAATACTTGAATGGTAACTATTGTTGTAGGCAAATTCAATCAAGGGAAGGTGATTATCCCAATTACCTTTGAAATCAATCACACACGCTCTCAACATGTCCTCTAACGTTTGAATGGTCCTTTTCGCTTGACCATATGTTTGAGGGTGAAATGCTATACTAAGCTTCACTTTAGTACCAAGCCCATCTTGGAAAGCCTTCCAAAAGTGCGAAGTAAAATAAGTACCTCTATCCGAAATGATAAACAAAGGAACTCCATGTAACCTCACCACTTCCTTTAGGTACAACTTAGCATGGTCTTCTGCCAAATACGAAACCATGACGGGAAGGAAGTGGGCTGATTTAGTGATCCTGTCAACAATGACCCAAATAAAATCATGTTGCCTTCGAGTACGAGGCAAACCTACCACAAAGTCCATATTGACATCCTCCCACTTTCAAGTGGGAATGGTTATATCTTGAGATAGACCTCCCGATTTTTGATGCTCGGCTTTGACTTGTTGGCAATTTGGGCATTTGGCCACAAAGCTCGCTATACCCCTATTCATTCCATTCCACCAATAGATCTCTCATAGGTCACGCTACATTTTGGTGGCTCCCGAATGTATGGAATATCGAGAACCGTGAGCCTCTTCCAAAATTCTCTCCCTTAAGTCATCCACATCCAGCACACACAATCTTCCTTGGTACCTAAGCACCCTATCTCCCCCTTGGGAGAAAGCCTAAACGGACTTATCAAGAACCGACTCTTTCAATTCCATCAAAGTAGTATCTAGATGTTGCTTAGACTTAACCTCAACCACAGGTGATGACTCAGAACAATGATGAACCATAAACCCACCCTTGGAGGAATCACTTAGTTGGACACCTAACCGAGCCAACCTATATACCTCCCGAACTAACTCCTTTTTCTCATCCTCTATGTGAGCAACACTACCTATGGACACTCTACTTAACTCATCCGCAACCACATTAGCCTTTCCGGGGTGGTATAGGATATTCATATCATAGTCCTTTAAAAGTTCCAACCACCTCATTTGTCGGAGATTCAAATCTTTTTGGCTAAAAACATATTGAAGACTTTTGTGGTCGGTAAACAAATCTACGTGTACCCCATAGAGATAGTATCTCCATAACTTTAGAGCAAAGACTACCGCCGCTAGTTAGAGATCGTGGGTTGGAAATTCTTTTCATGAATCTTTAATTGTCTAGAAGCATAAGCGATTACTTTGCCATGTTGCATAAGGACACACCCCAACCCTACTCTTGAAGCATCACAATATACTACAAACCCTTCGATACCCTCCGTTAAGGTCAATACCGGAGTGGAGGTAAGCTTATCTTTCAACAATTGAAAATTCGTTTCACAAGACTCCGACCATTCAAATTTAACCTTCTTTTGGGTCAAAGCCGTTAGTGGAGAAGCAATTGAGGAGAAACCCTCATCAAATCTTCTATAATATCCGGCTAGTCCCAAAAAGCTTATAATGTCGGTTGGGCTTAAGGGACTAGGTCATTTCTTAACCACCTCCATTTTCTTTGGATCTACTGCAATTCCCTCACTTGACACTATATGACCGAGAAACGCAACCGAATTCAACCAAATACTAAACTTAGCATACAACCGTTGGTTCTTTAGAACTTGCAGCACCATCCTCAAATGTTCCATGTGATCATTCTCACTCTTAGAGTATATCAAAATGTCATCAATGAAAATAATCACGAATGAGTCAAGATATTGTTTAAATACCCTATTCATAAGGTCCATGAATGCTGCCGGGGCATTTGTGCGACCAAAAGACATTACTAGGAACTCAAAATGACCATATCTTGTTCGAAATGCCATTTTAGGAACATCAACACCTCTCACCCTAAGTTGGTGATAACCCGATCTTAAAGTCAATCTTCAAAAAGTAGCTCACCCCTTGGAGTTGGTCAAATAAATCATCAATCCTAGCGAGCGGGTACTTATTCTTTATAGTGACCTTGTTCAATTGTCGATAATCAATACACATCCTAAGCGACCCATCTTTCTTCTTCACAAACAAAACCGGTGCACCCCATGGTGATATGCTTGGTTGAATAAAACCCTTATCTAGTAAATATTTAAGTTGAGCCTTTAATTCCTTCAATTTGGCCGGAACCATCCGGTAAGGAGGAATAGATATCGATTACGTATCCGTCAAGAGATCTATGTCGAAGTCAATTTCCCGTTCGGGAGGGATTCCGGGCAAGTCATTAGGAAAGACTTTCGAAAACTCCCTCACTATGTGGACCGACTCTAACAGCGGAGTCTCAGACTCAAGGTCCTTAACTCTCACAATATGGTAGATACATCCCTTAGAAATCATTTTACAAGCTTTTAGACATGAAATAATTCGACCTCTAGGGATCAAGTTTCCTCCCTTGCATTCTACAATGGGTTCATTAGGAAATTGAAATTTCACAACTCAGGTTCTACAATCTATGGAAGCGAAACAAGCATGAAGCCAATCCATCCCTAATATGACATCAAAGTCCAACATTTCAAGTTCTACCAAATCAACCAAAGTGACTCTATTGGACAATGAAATGGGACAACCCCTATAAACTCTTTTTGCTATAACCGAATCACCTATCGGGGTAGACACGGAAAAAGGTTCTTTTAGGGTTTTAGGGAGCATATCAAATTTCGTAGCCACTAAAGGAGTAACAAAAGATAAAGTGACACCCGGGTCTAACAATGCATAAACATTAATTGAAAATACTTGCAACATACCGGTAATAACGTCCAGAGAGCTCTCTTGATCACCTTGGGATTGGAGAGCATAGAAGTGATTCTTCTTAGGAGCATCAAAGTTTGACCCACTTGCTTGTGCATGCTTATTCTCCCTCCTTTGAACCTTTAACATAGGGAAATCTCTCTTCATATGACCACTCTTTCCACAATTAAAGCAATTATCCGTCCCAACTAGGCACTTGCCTTGATGCTTCTTGCCACACTTTTCACAATTAAGTTTCTCCACATAAGAACCACCAACTCTTCCTCCTTGTGGTCTAGGGGTAGACACCTTACCTTTGTTGGGCCTTGGAGTATTGGAAGGACTTGGGTTGGGAAACCTCTTCTTAAACCTTGGTTCACCTCGACCTTCAAACTTACCTTTAGAAGAATTTCCCTCATCTACCCTTGGCTTCTTTACCTACCTATTCCTCTTTCTAAGCCTTGACTCTTCCACTTGTTGAGCATGTACCATCAACCTAGAGATATTCATGTCATCATGGAGCATTGCCGCCCGACATTCTTCCTCAATAGCATTGGAAACACCGGTGATAAAACGACTCATTTCATCCCTTGGATTGGAAACCAAAGATGGAGCATACTTGGATAACTTCGTGAACTTCAAGGAGTATTCTTGGACACTCATCCCTCCTTGATGGAGATTGATGAACTCCTCAACTTTTGCCTCTCTATTTTCACGGGGAAAAAACCTATCAAGGAAAGCTTTCTTGAAAATCTCCCAAGTAATGGGACCCGCTCCTATAGCCCTATTATCCCTCCATTGATTGTACCAGGTTTGGGCCACATCCTTCAAATGATACCCAGCCAACTCGGCCTTCTCAACGGAAGTAATTCCCATTGCATACACTATCTTATAGATCTTCTCTACGAACTCTTGTGGGTCCTCATTGACCTTGGAGCCAAAGAACATAGGAGATTCATACGGGTGAAATCCCTCAACCTTGAGGCCATGGTACTAGGATTGGGATTTGACTGTGGCCCCACATCTCGGTTAGCATGGTACGTCAAAGCTTGAGCTTGAGTGGTGACGACTTGAGTTTGTGCCATCATGAGTTGAGTCAAGGTATGAAGAGCCGGTCTTATCTCCATATTAGACATAGCCCCTTCATCTATAGGAGCTTGAGGATTTTGAGGAACATGAGGGGGAACCTCCTCATTCACATTTTCCTTTCTGGCCCTCCTAGCATTAGTCCTTCATGTATTCATAGCCTATAAGCACAAGAAAAGAACAAGAAGAAAAAAATTAATAGAACTAAAACTCTTGAGGCACGACCAATGAGTAATCAAGAAGTGAAAGTTCCTAAGCATCTTATCGCCTCTCATTCATAAGTGTGGCGCGCTTCACACTTATGAACAAGACTCTTCTTGACTTGGTTTCATGAGACATCAACCCTAATATTATCCAATTAACATTATGCTCCAATACCAAGTTTGTCACGCCCTGAGAGCACCCCCTAGGCGTAACACGGCGTACTTGACCCCGAATGGGTCTTATACAAGCCCTTAGCATATTCGTCATTGCATATATACATTGAATAATGCGGAGATAAAAAAAAATTCAACATCAATGTCGAAGTGTCTCATAATAGAAAATAGAAAGTAGAATGTCTAGACATCATCGTCTCAATGAAACCATCTAAGTACACGTAAAAGTCTCAAGTAGGGACCATAGCCCTCTACAATAGAATTATCTCAAAATGACAAGTACATAAGAAGTCTAATAGTCTATTACAATATAAGGAACATAAGTGTCAAAATGTGTGTCCTCAAAACTTGAGGACATACCAAATAGTATTGGAGAAAGTCTAAGTCCAAGCTCGAACCTCTTAGTAGCATAATCACTTCTCGGAACCTACAGTTAGTAGGAAAATGAAGAAATATGGGTTAGCACAAACAATTGTACTAAGTATGGAAGCCATGCAACTAAAACCATTTAAAACATGCATGAAAGGGACCTTTAGTTGAAAACATGCATGAAAGTTAAAAGCCATAATGCATATTCAAGGAACATTTAGCCAATCCACTTTACAAGATAAAGAGACATTCATGATCATAACAATAAGCCATAACCCATACCTTACATATTTGAGTTCCATTTACACCATACCATCATAGGACACCACCCATGACCCCCGTTCAAGTTCACTTGTGCAATATACATATGAAGTCCCATACCCCCATATATACCAAGTAAAGCCATCAAGATGACATAAATGTAGTCATATACATAATCAACATCATAATAGGTGAAACCAATATTAACATCATTCATACCTTACTACATATAAAGGACTCACACAAGAACCCACTTGTGCAATGCATAGGTAAAGTCCCATACCTTCACCTATACTAAGTAGTATCCCTCAAGTAGTCCTAGATAGTGTTCATAAGTCATTTACATAAGTCATATTCATACATTAGACCAATTTCTTGAATCATAGGGATATTAGCACTAACCGACATAGACCATGAGAGCTTACATGGAATCCGGTGTTCTACTCCCACACTGAGAGAGTGTTCTACTTGCTAAGGTAGAACTAACATAATAGCATCTAAGTGGATCCACTAGCTAATATCTATGTGGGCAAACATAGTTAAGGAACAAGGAGATTGCTACTAGAAATTCAGACATGCTAAACGTAGAAAGTTTCCATCTCATGAGACAACATATATATTGGGGACCCAGACTTGCTAAACGTAGAAGGAACCCATATGGGAAGGCGGACTTGCTAAACATAAAAGCTTCCATCTCATATTCATGTTCACTCGGTGCTAAGCTCATATCCCATTTAAAGTAGTATTAGGCCTTTACGTACGCATTAATTCAATAAGGAATGCATTAGGACTTCAACCCATCATTCATCATATAGCTCATAAGTTCTAAGATGAGAATAACCTTTCATCATTAAACCATCAACATATAATAATGTTCATTCATAGAATAGTCATATAGTGTTCATGAGATTTACCTTTTATTCATCATACCAACACTACCATAATCATACCTTAACATTCATGTTCATATCATAGCATACTTGTCAACACTTGGGGTTGTAGGGTAGAGGAACATAACTCAATCATTACAATTCATAATCAAGTAACACCTCCACCATAAGTGGATCAACAATTCAATATATGAACATTCATCAATTTGACAACCTTCATTCGTAGTTTTCAAGGCTCATATCAAGATTAAACCTTAATTCATTGATAATCAACCATCATTTAGAGAAACAACATAATACAATAATGAATCCCACAATTACATATTAGATCTTCATCCTTAATTCACCATTTAAGTCATACTAGGGTTTAAAGTGAGAAAGAAGGGGAAATTCATAGGTCTTGTGGGGATTTGTTCAAAAACCATCAACATGACATTAATTCATCCACAAATCATCATTTACAACCATAGTTAATCATTGTAATTCAATGAAAATACATTTGGAAATTGACCCACGAAATTGGGAGAAAAACCTAGAATTTAGGGAACTTTGAAATCCAATTTTGAGAGGGCCTCTTGGGGAAAAGATCCCAAGAGTGAAGAGCAACCATACATTAGTTGATTCCTTGAGAGTCAATGGAGAAACTCCAAGAAATTTGGGAAAGAACCTTGAAACCCTAGCAGTCCTAGCTCCAATGTCTTCTTCTTCTTCTTGAATCTAGAGAGAGAAATATTGGAGAGGAGGGGAAGATGAACTTTTTATTTTTATTTTTAAGTGGGTGTTTGTGAAAGTGATTTATTTTGGGAGTATTTTAACATAAAATACCTTATATAGTTATTTAGAAATAATATAAAATATACCCACTTCTCAATTTAACTTAAAAATAATAGTTACGAAAACGGCCCTTGCCCAGATTGACTTGCCAAATAAAACTAAGGCAAAGTCCAAGGGAGCATTTAAGGTCCTTGAAGTGGTCCACTAGCCTTGGACTTTGCCTTTGGCTTTTTAAAGCTAGGGCATATCTATGGGAGTATTCAAATGACCTATTTATTTCATATATATATATATATATATATATATATATTTGTTTAAAAATAATATAGATTGTACCATTTAATTTATACTAAAAAGGAAATTACGAAATTACCCCTTTTGATGCCTCCCTTGGATTGACCAAAAAAAACTAAGTAATTGTTTAAGGGACCCTTTAAGGGTCGTGGACTGCTTCAAGTCCCTTGAACCCATACGTGAACTGCCAACTTTGCCGAAAATGGCTAAGGCAAAGTTCACGAGGGCCCTCAAGGACAGTGAACTTCTTCACACCCCTTGAAGCCTCAAGTGAACTGCGTTTATGCCAAAAATGGTTAAGGCATTGTTCACGATAGCCTCTAAGGACAATGAACTGCTTCATGTACCTTGAAGCCTCTCTTGAACAAATTCCTTTTTCCCACACGGCTAAGGCAAAGTTCAAAGGAGCATCTAAGGGCAGTGATGCCTTTTGCCTTCCTTGAACCTTCTCTTCAACTTATACTTCGTCAAAATTTTGGACTATTTTACAACTTCACATTTATGCATAAACTTCTAAAACTCAAATGTTAGGCTCTAGTTTCACTATCAATTTTCTGGGTTGTTACACTTCTAGAGGAATAATGGACACTGGGTCCCCAATACACATTTTAAGAATAGAAACATGAAATACGGGGGTGAACAGGGGCCAACTCATTTGGCAGTCCAACTCTTAGGCAACTTTCTTAATACGTTTCAAAATTTGATATGGGCCTACATACCGGGGACTAAGTTTCCCCTTTTTGCCAAACCTCTTCACACCCTTCATAGGGGAGATTTTCAAATAGACCCATCACCAATTTAAAATTCTAAATCCCTTCTCCATACATCGGCATAAGACTTTTGCCTACTTTGAGCCGTTCTCAACCTCTCTCTAATGAGCCAAATTTTCTCAATAGCTTCATAAACCAACTCAGGACTAATAAGGGCAATATCACCTACCTCAAACCAACCAACCGGAGACCTATATCTCCTTCCATAAAAAGCTTCAAAAGGAGCCATACCGATTCTTGGGTGGTGACTATTATTGTAGGCAAACTCTATTAATGGCAAGTGGTCTTCCTAATTACCTTTGAAATCTATAACACATGCTCTCAACATGTCCTCTAGAGTTTGAATACTGCATTCTGCTTGACCATCATTTGAGAGTGGAAAAAGGTGCTAAGCTTCACCTTTAGTACCAAGCCCTTTTTGGAAGGACTTCCAAAAGTGAGATGTAAATTCAGTACCCCGATCCGAAATGATAGATAGAAGAACTCCATGCAACTTCACTATCTCCCTTATATACAACTTGGCATAGTCTTCCGCCGAGTGAGATACTTTAACGGAAATAAAATGGGCTGATTTTGTCATCCTATCAACAATGACCCAAATAGAATCATGTTGCCTTCGAGTACGAGGCAAACCCACAATAAAATCCATATTCACCTCTTCCTACTTCCAAGTGGGAATTAGTATTTCTTGCAAAAAGCCTCCCAGCCTTCGGTGCTCGACCTTAACTTGTTGACAATTAGGAAATTTGGCTCCAAATTCCGTAATATCCTTTTTCATGCCATTCCACCAATAGACTTCCCGTAGATCACGGTACATCTTGGTGGATCCCGGATGAATAGAATATCTAGAACCATGAGCTTCATCTAAAATTTTCTCCCTTAACCCATCCATATCTGGAACACATAATAGACTTTGGTACCTAAGTACCCCATCTCCCCCTTGGGAGAAAGCCTCAACGGACTTCTTGAGTACCGATTCTTTCAACTCAACTAATATAGGATAAAGGTCTTGTTTAGACTTCACATCTACCACAAAGGATGATTCGAAGCCATTATGAACCGTGACATCACCCTCAGGAAAATTTACTAGTTAGACACCTAACCGGGCCAATCTATGTACTTCACGAACCAATTCCTTCTTTTCATCCTCTACATGAGCCACACTACCCATGGATAATCTACCAAGTGCATCCGCTACAACATGAGCTTTGCTGGGGTGGTAAAGGACACTCATGTCATAATCCTTCAAAAGTTCCAATCACCTTCTTTATCGTAGATATAAGTCTTTTTGACTAAAGATATATTGAAGGCTTTTGTAATCAGTGAAAACATCCACGTGGAACCCATACAAGTAATGTCTCCATATTTTCAACGAAAACACTACCGCCGCTAATTCAAGATCATGGGTCGGATAATTCTTCTTATGTACTTTAAGTTGCCTTGAGGAATAGACAATCACTTTACCGTTTTGCATTACGACTGTCACACCCCGAGAGCACCCCCTAGGCATAACACAGCGTACTTGACCCAGAAGGGGTCTTATACAAGCCCTTAGTATATTCATCATTGCATATAGACATTAAATAATGGGGAGATTTAAAAACTTTTCAACATCAAAACCAAAGCATCTCATAGTAGAAAATAGAAAGTGGAAAGTCTATACATCATCTTCTCAATGAAACCATCTAAGTACACATAAGAGTCTCAAATAGGGACCACAACCCTTTACAATGAGATTGTCTCGAAAGGACAAGTACATAAGAAGTCTAATAGTCTATTACAATATAACGAACATAAGTATCATAATGTGTGTCCTCGGAACTTGAGGACATACCAAAAAGACTTGGAGAAAGTCTAAGTCCAAGCTTGATCCTCTTAGTAGCACAATTACTTCCCAAAACCTACACTTAGTAGAAAAAGGAAGAAATATGGGTTAGTACAATTAATTGTACTAAGTGTGGAAGCCTTGCAATTCAACCCATTTAAAACATGCAAAAATGGACCTTTAGTTGAAAACATGCTAATCCAAGTTAAAAGCCACAATGCATATTCAAGGAGCATTTAGCCAATCCACATTACAAGATAAAGAGACATTCATGATCATAACAATAAGCCATAACCTATACCTTACATATTTGAGTTCCATTTACATCATGCCATCATAAGCCACCGCTCATGACCCCCTTTCAAGTTCACTTGTGCAATGTACATATGAAGTCCCATACCCCCATATATAACTAGTAAAGCCATCAAAAAGACACAAATGTAGTCACATACAAAATCAATATCATAGCAAGTGAAACCAACCTTAACATCATTCATAACTTACCACCTATAAAGGATTCACACAAGAACTCCTCAAAGAAACCACTTGTGCAATGCATAGGTAAAGTCCCATACCCTCACCTATACTAAGTAGTATCCCTCAAGTAGTCCTAGTTAGAGTTCATAAGTCATTTACATAAGTCATGTTCATACATTAAATCATCTTCTTAAAACATAGGGATATTAGCACTAACTGACATAGACCATGAGAGCTTACATGGAATTCGGTGTTCTACTCTCACACCATAAGAGAATGTTCTACTTGCCAAGGTAGAACTAACATAATTGCATCTAAGTGGATCCACTAGCTAATACCTTTGTGGGCAAACATAGTTAAGGAACAAGGAGATTGCTACTAGAAAACCGGACTTGCTAAACGTAAAAGGTTTCCATCTCATGAGATAACATATATATTGGGAACCCGGACTTGCTAAACGTAGAAGGAACCCATATGGGAAGCCAGACTTACTAAACATAAAAGCTTCCATCTCATATTCATGTTCACTCGGTTCTAAACTCATATCTCATTTAAAGTAGTATTAGGCCTTTACGTACACATTAATTCAATAAGGAATGCATTAGGACTTCAACCCATCATTCATCATATATCTCATAAGTTCTAAGATGAGAATAACCTTTCATCATAAAACCATCAACATATAATAATGTTCATTCATAGCATAGTCATATAGTGTTCATGAGATTTACCTTCTATTCATCATACCAACACTACCATAATCATACCTTAACATTCATGTTCATATCATAGCATACTTGTCAACACTTGGGGTTGTAGGGAAGAGGAACATAACTCAATCACTACAATTCATAATCAAGTAACACCTGCATCATAAGTGGATCAACAATTCAATATATGAACATTCATCAATTTGACAACCTTCATTCGTAGTTTTCAAGGCTCATATCAAGATTAAACCTTAATTCATTGATAATCAACAATCATATAGAGAAACAACATAATACAATAATGAATCCCACAATTACATAATAGATCTTCATCCTCAATTCACCATTAAAGTCATACTAGGGTTTAAAGTGAGAAAGAAGGGAAAATTCATGGGTCTTGTGGGGATTTGGTCAAAAACCATTAACATGACATTAATTCATCCACAAATCATCATATACAACCATAATTAATCATTATAATTCAATGAAAACACATTTGGAAAGTGACCCACGAAATTGAGAGAAAAACTAGAATTTGGGGAACTTTGAAATCCAATTTTGAGAGGGCCTCTTGGGGAAAAGATCGCAAAAGTGAAGAGCAACCATACCTTAGTTGATTCCTTGAGAATCAATGGAGAAACTCCAAGCAATTTGGGAAGAATCCTTGAAACCCTAGCTCCAATGAAATCTTCTTCTTCTAGAGCCTTTAGTGAGAGAGAGTTTAGAGAGAAGTGTGTTTTGATTTTATGATTTGGAGTTATAAGGTGGAAGACTTGTTTTATTACTTAAAATACTTTAATGTACCTAATATAACTAATTCTAACCGTTTTTAACCCTTTAGCAATTAATTAGCAAATTACTAAACTACCCCTACTTAAACCGTGTGTAGGCAGTGAGCTCGAGTGCCATCCACGAGTCCCCGCCCACAGGGCGTGGATTGAACCATGAGCCGTGCTAGCCAATCGTGGTTTGGTACTGAGAGGGTGAAGAGAAGGGTCTTGGTGAGGAGACTAAGTCTCAACTCACGAAACCCTTCCACGGAGCGTGAGTCGGTATACGGACTGTACTGCATGCTCGTGGTTTGGGACTGAGGCGGGTCATTTTGGAAGCCACTTGGAGGATTATAAGTGTGGACTCACGACTTCCTTCCACGGGGCATGATTCAATCTACGCCTAGTGGTTTTACCCTCGTGAGTCCAACCTGATTTGGACAACTCTTTGGGTCTAAGAGCCTGTTTGGATGGGCTTTTAAGCTGGTGACTTATTAGAGTGTTTGGCAATTATCAAATTGACTTATTTTAAGTCAGAAATGACTTATTTTAAGCCAAAAGCCAAAAGCTAGGTGAGGGGAGCTTTTTTTTTTTTTTAACTTAAAAG
>JAJOOR010025758.1:0-16822 GCA_036250505.1 Solanum acaule | reverse complement strand
GACTCATTTCCCACTCAATTTGACCCCCTGAATAAGAATATGAAGTCGAATTTCCGAAATGATGCACGGATTTTGAGATATATGGAAATTATAATTTTAGGTGTTTTCGAAGCACATTTTCGGGCATTTTTGGGGTCGTTTCAATAGGCCCTCCACCCCTGCTTAGCCTCACCCTGAAACTGTAATATCACAAACTCTACTCCATGTTGATGTTCAATACCCAACTTATGAAACCTCTCATAATAATCCAAAATGAAATCATAGGCGTCCCTACTCTTAGAACCATGGAACACAGACGACTTCAACTTCAGAAACTTAGACAACATCTCATGCTTATTACCAGTCATCACGGGACCTAATAAGGGATGGAAGAAGGCATCAGTGCCTAACGCTCCATCTACCCTAGGAATAATAGCAGTAACGGGGCGGTTAATCGAAGGTTAAGCAACTTGAACTGCAGGAAGGACTCGAGGGTCGACCAACCCCTTCAGGAAAGACATGATTTATTAAGCTAACACTAGGTCTAAAGGAGGAACGTCCATATTCCTAGCCGGTGCATCCTCTTCCTGTCCAACATCCCCCTCGTCCTCAATCTCCACATTCTCTTCTACTTCTTCTTGAGGTGCAGGAGGGGCCTCTTCCCTTGGAACATTCTCAGTTGGGCTACACCCCTGGCAGGTGCCACTCTTCCTCAGCCCCTACCCCTTGCTCTTCCCCTACCCCTACCTCGACCATGGCCTTTGGTTGCAGACTCCTCGGCTGGCTCATTGACGGGAGCTACGGGCCTAACACCGTTGAATCGTGTGTTAACCATCTGCGAACAGAAGAGTGATGGAGATTAGATACCAATTTGGATCACCAGATACCAATTAAAATCAAGTTATAGTACGAAAGGAGACAAGAGAAGATAAAGAGATTTCCTAAAGTCCTATAGCCTCTCGAAGAAAAGTACAGACGTATCTGTACCATTTTGCAAGACTCTACTAGACTCGTTTTGGTACACTGAGATCAATGAACCTAGGGCTCTGTTACCAACTTTGTCACGACCCAGACCGTCGTGATTAGCACCAACACTAACCCTTCGGTGGGAGAACCATTACTACAACCCAACCAAGCAACTTAACGAAAAAAACTAAGCATTTAAAGATACAGAAGCAGGTTTAAATGTCTAAAGAAAAATGGAGTTCCCATAAATTTCAAAAGTTAAGCAAAACAACTACCAAAACATTTACGGAAAAGAACTTCTAAAACCTGAAAGTCAATGTACCAAAACTCTACTAACGACAAGTCTAAGACCAAGGGGTACAAGCCAAAAACTAAACAAACAAATTATCTAAAGAACTAGTCTAAGTACGAAGAGAATGGACTAAACAAAATGAGAACTCATGGCAGCAGAGAAGAACTGGCTCACCTTTCAATTCGATCTCGATCAGTGATCTCCTTAATGAGGTATGTCAATAGCCACCTGAAGATGCCCTGTACTTAACAAAGAAAGAGCAAGTGTAGTATCAATGCATAACCACAGTGTACTAGTAGGATCATGCGGCTACTCCCATAAGCACAATATACAACAAACAATCACAATACAGTAAGCACACATATACATAATACAGTTCAACTATCATTTCATAGCAACATACAGTCTCCCATAATCAATGACAAGTAGACATAACATAATAATCACAAGTAGTTCTCTCATAGAACCCATACCCAAACCGTTATTGTGTCAGAACGTGACACCCGATCCAATGAATGTGTCGGAACGTGACACCCGACCCAATATATGTGTTGGAATGTGACACCCGATCCAATGTATGTGTCGAAACATGAAACCTAATCGAATTAGCACAACCACAATCATAATCACATCCATAATGGACAATACTCAAATCATACAATCAAGTAATAGGTTCATGGCATGTATTATTCACACAGAATCATTTCATCAAATTCGATTTGCATTTCCCTATTCACATACACGCATGCATACAATATAGCAATCAATCTGCATATATCACACAAACAGAAAATCAAACCATCACCTACCTCGAAACCAAGCTTGAATCCTCCTAAGACACTTGAGCCTTCCCTTTCCAGATTTTTTCCGCTTGTTCTAGGTGTCACGCGACGAGCCTAGACCCTGGGGGGGACTGGCACTCGAGAACCATTCCTGGCCCCAAGCAAACCCTTAGCCTGGCTTACTACTTACCGAAAGACTTAAACATAAGAAAAACAGTCTCAAATAATGAACTCATGAAAAAAAATCTTGGAATGTTTTAAAAAAGAAACACTTAACTTGCCAAGATGGCAACTCAAGTCTCAAAACATAAGGCGATAACAAAGTAGTGACTAATGAATTAACTAACTGTTTATCTATCTATGAAGCCTCTAATAACTGAGATGGACGTCGAGACAAGACCCACGACATCCTAATGAACTAAAATACTGGAAAGCAATAAAAAGGGATCCTCTGGAAGCAAAGAGGCTCACCAACAACTCTAGAGCTCAACTAGAATCAACGATGCGCTGGATGCTGATCCTGGTTGCCTATATCTGCATCATTAAAAATTGCAGGCCAAATGGCATTAGTACATTAAATGTACGAGCATGCGAGGGGAAAATCTAAACAAGACATAATATTGAAAGGAACTGAAAGAACAAACCAGGTCTCAACTCAACTCAACTAAACTGAACTCATTTCAATATAAAGCAGTATATATAAGTGCAGTATTAAGAAAAGCTTTTTAAAACATGGATAGCAACTCTGTTTATTTAGAAATACCATAATAACTCTGTATGTATGCGAAGATACAACATGAACTCTGGAATGTATATAAAAATACAAAATACTGCTATGGGAGTTTCTCTAACCGACAACCATCACGTAATAGCTATTGTGATGATACAACATTTTGCCTCACGCTGCTAGGGCCATCCTATACCTTGGTGAGGGTATAGAACCTGACTACTAAGTAGATCCACTAGTCTATGCTAAAAATCACTAAGGAATCATCTAAAAAGTATGACCATTTTCTACCCATGGTGGCTACATGGTTTATGGGGGGTGAAAGTTGTCTGAACTCTCCCCCATATCGGTGCTCAATACAACTCCCAAAATATAATACTAGCTCTTATGTTTAAAAACATACTTATTTCTTTGGTTTGATATAATTGCTCAAAACTTAGCTCAAAGGCTCCTCTTGGAAATGAGAGTTTCCTCTCTTGCTTAATTGTGAAAGCATTTACTCTTTACTGAAAACTAGCTGAAAGGCTCTTTTGGAAATCAAAGTTTCCTTTCTTGTTTAAATGTGAAAACATTTTTACTCTTTAGGAATACATAGTCCCGATATACTCTTTTGAAGAAATGGACTTCAATCTTTACTCTTTACTCAACTCAAAACTGAAGTCTTAAAACAAAGTTAACTCTTGACTTGACTCTTAAATTTTCTTGAATTGAATTATGGATTCAAGGCTCATGATCTCATTTTATTAATGATTTTATGTTTTTTAGACGTACCTTAGAGTGTAGGAATCAACTAGGAAACATAGATACGTTTCAAGGGAACTGGTATGGAAAGAAGTGGGAAAAAATAGAAGACCTAGCGTCCCTGGAGCTCTAAGTGGTGCGGGGCTCCAGAGGCAAAAATTCAGAACTGAAGTTGTGGCGCTCTAAGTGGTGCATTGCCCCAGATCCCAAACTTCAGACACAGAAGTGGGGCTCTCTGAGTGGCGCGACTCCCCATCCCCCTGCCCAGAAAATCCCCGATTTTTCTTGCTCGTTTTTCATCTCTAAACCCTCTAGATTCACTTGGTTCTTTCCCCAAAAACTTAGATTCAACTACATAATCAAAATATGTAAGAATATACTCAAAATAACACCTATCTCATAAATCAAACTCAAGAATCTTCTCAACAACTCCAACAACAAGAACCCACAAGAACTTAAACAAATTTCATCAAAAACTCATAATTTATTCTTTTAAGAATACAATTACGCTGAATTGAATCATGATTGACACATGGGTGAACTAACCCAACGCTATGTGATCTCACATACCTCGTAGGGATCACCCCTTGACGAAATCCACAAGCAATTCTTCAAGAACTTGACGATTTCCTCACTTCTCCTTCTCTTTTCTCCTCTTCTTTTATCTTCTCTCAAAACCCTAACTTATTTTTCAATAGAGTAAACTGAATCCCATCAATTGAGACCCCAACTTGATTACCAAAAATGAATTTAATTGATTGGGTAGTGAAATGACCACAATACCCTTATAAAATCCGGTTTTGACTTTCCTTTTCTAGACAACCCAACTTCAAATGGGCATATCTCACTTATACGAACTCGATACTAAGCAAAATTGGCGGCGTTGGAAATATAATTCAAATATCTTTCCTACGGTATCTTGTAGCACACCTAACTCATCCTGAGCTAGGAGTTATGGTCGTTTGTAGTTGACCAAAAACCCATACTTAACTTAACTTTGTCAAATTTCTAGATTTTTCATTCTTTCCAAAAATGAGTCTTTCTAATTCTAGCCCTTTCTAGTTGCGGGGTGTAACAATATCTCCCCCTTGGTAACATTCATCCTCGAATGAGATCAATCTTAGCAGGCTAAGGGCGTAACATCTAACCTTTAGTTCAAACACCCAACAAGCAAAAATGCAAACACAACATGCCAACTTATAAATAAATACCAAGAAAAAGATTAGTACCTTAATTTGGAACCTCTCTGGATTCGAAGAGATGTGGATATCTCTTTTTCATATTTTCCTCAGCTTCCCAAGTAGCTTCCTCAACAAACTGATTCCTCCAAAGAACTTTGACTGATGCTACATCTTTTGTTCTCAACTTGCAAACTTGGTGATCTAGAATCTAAACAAGAATCTCCTCATAAGATAAGCTATCCTTGATATTAATATATTTAGTTGGTATGATCAATGAAGGATCTTCCATACACTTTTTCAACATGGAGATGTGGAACACCGGATGAACTGCTTCTAATTCTTGTGGTAGCTCTAACTCATAAGCTACATTGCCAATCCTCTTGGATATTCTGTAAGGACCAATATACCGGGGAATAAGCTTTCCCTTCTTGCCAAATCTCATAACACCCTTCATGGGTGAAACTTTCAAGTAGACCTAATCATCTACTTCAAACTCTAAGTCTCTTCTCCTAACATCTGTATAGGATTTTCAGACGACTCTGTGCTGTCTTCAACCATTCTTGAATAACTTTCACGTTCTCCATAGCTTGATGAACTAAGTCTGGTCCTATCAACCCAGCTTCACCAACTTTAAACCATCAAATAGGAGATCTACATCTTCTCCCATAGAGATCTTCATAAGGAGCCATCTGGATGCTAGAGTGGTAACTATTGTTGTAAGCAAACCCGATGAGAGGTAGGTGATCGTCCCAATTACCCTTGAAATCAATCACACATCCCCTCAACATATCTTCTAGGGTCTGAATAGTGCGCTCTGCTTGACCATCTGTCTGAGGATGAAAAGCGGTACTTAAGTCCACCTTTGAACCCAAGCCTTTCTGGAATGACTTCCAGAACTCTGCAGTAAATTGTGCACCTCTATCTGATATAATCAAAACTGGCACCCCATGAAGTCTAACTACCACTTCAAGATACAACTTTTCATAGTCCTCTGCTGAATGGGTAGTCTTTACTGGCAAAAAGTGGGCTGATTTTGTCATTCTATCAACAATCACCCAAATAGAATCATGTTGCCTACGAGACCGTGGCAACCCAGTAGTGAAATCCATATTGATCATATCCCATTTCCATTCCGAAAGTTCTATATTCTGAGCTATATCATCGGTCCTTTGGTGCTCTACTTTAACTTGTTGACAATTCGGACACTTAACAACAAACTCTGCAATGCCCTTCTTCATACTACTCCACTAATAAACTTCTCTCAAGTCACGATACATCTTTGTGGAACCCGGATGGATAGAATATCTGGAGCTATGAGCTTCCTCCATGATCCTCTCTTGGAGTTCATCCACCCTTGATACCTCAATACACCATCTCCCCCTTGTTCAAAAGCCATTACTTTTTGCTTATGAACAATTGCCTTCAATTCAAGAAAAATAAGTCTTGTTATTGCTTCTCTTTCACTTCTGACACTAATGATGATTCTGCCCCATTCATCACCACTACTCCTCCTTCTGTGGAATCCATTAGTCGAACTCTTAATCATGCAAGTCTATGCACCTCTTTTACTAATTCTTTCTTCTCTTTCTCAACATGGGCAATACTACCCATAGATAATCTACTCAAGGCATCAACAACAACATTAGCCTTACCTGGGTGATAAAGAATACTCATATCATAATCCTTGAATAACTCTAACCACCTTCGTTGTCTGAGATTAAGCTCTTTCTGACTAAACACATATTGAAGACTCTTGTGATCAGTGAATACATCTACATGAACACCATACAAATAATGACGCCATATTTTCAAATCAAATACTATGGCAGCTAACTCTAGACCATGGGTTGGGTAGTTCCTCTCATGAACTTTCAACTGTCTGGAGGCATAAGCTATAACTTTACCATTCTGCATTAACACACAACCCAAACCAACTCTGGACGCATCACAATATACCACAAAGCCTTGCGTACCTTCTGGTAAGCTCAATACTAGGGCAGTAGTCAACCTCTTTTTTAATTCCTGAAAGCTTTTCTCACAAGCTTCAGACCATTGAAATTTCACTATTTTTTTAGTCAACTTGGTCAAAGGGGATGAAACAGATGAGAACCCCTCTACTAACCTTCTATAATATCCGGCCAACCCCAAGAAACTCCTAATATCAGTTGGAGATGTGGGTCTAGGCCAATTCTGCACCGCCTCTATTTTCTGAGTGACAACTTTAATTCCATCACCGAAACAATATGGTCTAAAAATGCCATAGACTCAAGCCAAAACTCACACTTAGAGAACTTGGAATACAACTCCCTATCCTTTAGAGTTTGGAGAACTATTCTGAGATGGCTAGTATGATCTTTCATTCCTCGAATAGATTAGAATGTCATCAATGAACACGTTAACAAATATATCTAAATAAGGCATGAATACTCTGTTCATAAGGTCCATGAACGCTGCAGGTGCATTAGTTAAACTAGACGACATGACCAGAAACTCATAATGACCATAATGGGTCCTGAAAGTTGTCTTTGGAATATCATATTCCCTTACTCTTAACGGATGGTAGCCTGATCTGAGATCTATCTTGGAAAAACAAGTAGCACCCTGAAGTTGATCAAAGAGATCATCAATTCTCAGAAAAGGATACTTATTCTTGATGGTAACCTTGTTCAACTGACGATAATCTATACACATCCTAAGGGAACCATCCTTCTTCCTCACAAACAAGACCGGAGCACCCCAAGGTGAGACACTTGGTCGAATAAAACCTTTCTCTAGGAAATCTTTCAACTACTACTTTAACTCTTTCAACTCTGCTGGTGCCATTCTATATGGAGGAATAGATATAGGATGAGTATCTGGAAGAAGGTCTATAACGAAGACTATTTTTCTCTCAGAAGGGACTCCGAGAAGATCAACTAGAAAGACTTCTGGAAACTTTTTTACTACTTAAACTGACTGAGTAAGAGGTATCTCAACACTAGAGTCATTAACTCAGACTGAGTGATAGACACACCCCTTGGAAACTAACTTTCTTGCCTTAAGGTACGAAATAAAATGACCCTTAGGCCCTGCTGAACTACTCTTCCACTCTAAGACTGGCTCATTTGGAAATTGGAACTTGACAACTCGAGTTGTACAATCAACTAAGGCATAATAGGCATGAAGCCAGTCCATACCAAGAATAACATCAAAATCTACCATGTATAAGTCAACTAAATCAGTCATGGTGCTCTTGTGATTGACGAAAATAGTACAATCATGAAGACTCTCTCTCTGCTAGAATAAACTCATCAATAGATGTAGAAACACTGAAGGGCTCACTAAGTTTTTCAGGAAGAATATCAAAATTCATCGCAATATACGGAGTTACAAAGGATAAACTCGCTCCTGGATCTAGAAAAGCATAAACATCAAAATTAAAGACTTGGATCATACCAGTGACAACATTTGGAGAATTCTCTTGCTCTTGGCGATTAGTGATAGCATAAAGACGGTTTCCTCCTCCACCTTCCCCTAAAGTAGCTCCTCTAGATGCCGCTCTGTCTGGTGGAGCAACTGAAGAAGACTGGGCTTTATTGCCCCCCATTACCATTACCCTGCTTGTTCTTTGGACACTCTCGTATAAAATGACCGTTCTGGCAACACTTAAAGCAACCAGTGGACCCATCATGACACATCCCTGAGTGGTTCCTACCACACGTAGCACATGCAGGAGGCTTACAACCCCCCCCCCCCCTTGTGCCATACTACCCTAAGAATAGGCAGGTTTAGCTCTGAAATTCTTACTATTGTACTCAGTTTTGTTCTTTGGTGCAGGTGCACTAGCTGATGATGGAGCAGGTCCCTTTTGTTTCTGTTGGAAGGAAGACCGGTTCACATTACTCTTTTGCTGCTCGAACTCATTCCCTGATGTCTTAGCCCTCCTATTCTTAAACTCTTCTCTATCCCTTCAGCATAGTTGCCTTGCCTTCCTTGCTTGATAGGCGAGACAACCCAGCAACGAATAAATTCATCTTGCTCCTCATGTCAGCAACCGTCTCTGGAGCATAGCGGGAAAGTTGTGTGAACTTCAGACTGTACCCATGAACGCTCAAAAAATCCTGCTTAAGAGTGAGGAACTCTCGTACCTTAGCCTCTCTCAGTTCTCGAGGAAAGAAACGCCCCAAGAAGGCCTCCTCTAAACAAGCCCAACTCACAGGTGGTGCTCCCTCAACTAGGTTCTTCTTCCATTGGTCAAACCATATCCTAGTGACACCCTTCATTTGGTATGCAGCTAGTTCCACCCTCTCAGTATCAACAACATGCATGATCTCAAAAATCTTCTGAAGCTCTTCAACAAAATTCTCTGGATCCTCAGTAACACTTGAACTTGTGTAGCTTGGTGGATTCATCCTTAAGAAATCTCGGATCCTTGAAGTGCCAGCCACTTCTTATCGATTCCCTCTTTGTTGCGCAACTTGATTTGTCACAACTTGGCTCAACATCCAGATAGCTTTACGGAATTCGGCATCGGTGACCTCTCCTTGGGGTTGCACTTCTGGTGCATTAGGCACCCCTTGTTCCTATGGTTCAACATTCCTTCTAATCGAACGACCTCAGACAGCTCTTCGTAGAGGCATGATCTGAAAGACACGCGCAAGCAATAGTTAGAAAGAAACATTTATAGAGATACACTTTATCGCACGAAATAAGTATGAAAAAAGTGAGATAGTTCCTAAGTGTCGCAGGTTCCTAATTATAGATGTGGCACGCTTCACACCGATAACTAGGACTCTACTGACACGACTTCATAGACTCCCTAGGACTCTTGAACTCTGGGCTCTGATACCAAGTTTATCACACCCCGAGCCTACACCTTGGGTGGGACTGGCACTCGAGAACCATTGTTGGCCCAAGCAAACCCTTGGTCTGACTTACTACTCAGCGGAAGACTTAAACACAAGAAGAACAGTCTCAAATAATGAACTCATGAAAAAAAAATCTTAGAATGTTTTAAAAGAAACACTCACCTAGCCAAGATAGCAACTCAAGTCTCAAAATATAAGCCAATAACAAAATAGTGACTAATGAATTAACTAACTGTCTATATATTTATGAAGCCTCTAATAACTGATATGGACGTCGGTATAAGACCCACGACATCCTAATGAACTAAAATACTGGAAAGTAATAAAAAGGGATCCTCCAAAAGCAAGGAGGCTCACCAACAACTCTGGAGCTCAACTAGAATCAACGATGCGTTGGATGTTGATCCTGGTTACCTTTATCTGCATCATTGAAAAATGCAGTCCAAATGACATCAGTACATTGAATGTATGAAAGGAATTGAATAACAAACCTGGTCTCAACTCAACTCAACGGAACTGAACTCATTTCAATATAAAGCAGTATAAATAAATGCAATATAAAGAAAAGCTTTTTAAAGCATGGATAGCAACTCTGTGTATTTAGAAATACAATAATAATTTTGTATGTATGCGAAGATACAATATGAACTCTGGAATGTATATAAAAATACAAATTACTGCTATGGGAGTTTCTCTAACCGACAACCATCACGTAAGAGCTATTGTGATGATACATCATTTTGCCTCACGCTGCCAGGGCCGTCCTATACCTTGCCGAGGGTATAGAACCTGACTACTAAGTAGATCCACTAGTCTATGCTAAAAATCACTAAGGAATCATCTAAAGAGTATGACCATTTTCTACCCATAGTGGCTACATGGTTTATGGGGAGTGGGAGTTGTCTGAACTCTACCCCATATCGGTGCTCAATACTACTCCCAAAATGTAATACTAGCTCTTATGTTTAAAAACATACTTCTTTATGTGGTTTGAGATAATTGCTCAAAACTTAGCTCAAAGTCTCCTCTTGGAAATCAAAGTTTCCTCTCTTGCTTAATTTTGAAAGCATTTACTCTTTACCGAAAACTTGCTCAAAGGCTCTTTTGGAAATCAAAGTTTCCTTTCTTGTTTAAATGTGAAAACATTTTACTCTTTTGGAATACATAGTCCCGATATACTCTTTTGAAGAAATGGACTTCAATCTTTACTCTTTACTCAACTCAAAACTCAAGTCTTAAAACAAAGTTAAAACGTTTGTAAAAGACTTTTGGAAAACTCCATGAAATTCTCTTGACTTGACTCTTAACTTTCCTTGAATTGAATTATGGACTCAAGGCTCATGATCTCAAGTTATTGATGATTTCATGTTGTTTAGACGTACCTTAGAGTGTAGGAATCAACTAGAAAACATAGGTAAGTTTCAAGGGAACTAATACGGAAAGAAGTGGGAAGAAGTAGAAGGCCTGACATCCCTGGTGCTCTGAGTGGCTCAGGGCGCCAGAGGCAAAACTTTAGAAATGAAGTTGGGGCTCTCTAAGTGGTGCGGTGCCCCAGAGCCCAAACATTAGGCACTGAAGTGGGGCGCTCTGAGTGGTGTGGTGCCCCATCCCCCTGCCCCTATGCCCAGAAAATACCCAATTTTTCTTACTCGTTTTTCATCTCTAAACCCTCTAGATTCACTTGGTTCTTTCCCCCAAACACTTAGATTCGACTACATAATCAAAATATGTAAGAATCTACTCAAAACAACACCTAATCTCATGAATCAAACTCAAGAAACTTCTCAACAACTTCAACAACAAGAACCCACAAGAACTTAAACAAATTTCATCAAGAACTCATAATCTTTTCTTTCAAGAACACAATTACGTTGAATTGAATCATGATTGGCGCGTGGGTAAACTACAACGCTATGTGATCTCACATACCTCGTAGGGATCACCCCTTGACGAAATCCACAAGCAATTCTTCAAGAACTTGATGATTTCCTTTTTCTCCTTCTTTTTTCTCCTCTTCTTTTCTCTTCTCTCCAAACTTATTTTTCAATAGCGTAAAATGAATCCCATCAGTTGAGACCCCAACTTAATTACCAAAAATGAATTTAATTTATTGGGTAGTTAAAAGACCACAATACCCTTCTAAAATCCGGTTTTGACTTTCCTTATCTAGACAGCGCAACTTCAAATGGGAATATCTCACTCATACGAATTCGAAACTGAGCAAACTCGGCGGCGTTAGAAAGATAATTTAAAGATATTTCCTACGGTATTTTGTAGAATACCTAACTCATCCTGAGCTAGGAGTTATGGTCGTTTGAAGTTGACCCAAAACTCATACTTAGCTTAACTTTGTCAAATTTTGAGATTTTTCATTCTTTCCAAAAGTGACTCTTTCTAATTCTAGCTCTTTCTAGTTGCAGGGTGTTACACTAGGTCTACAAACGATTAATATAACGCAAGGATCAATAATTAAGGTCTAATTTACCCGAATTATAACAAACTCAATAACCCAAGACCAAACCCATGATCCTAGTGTGTAGCTATGGCTTTTCCCATCGTTAACTTCAGTCCAAAACCCTCCCCCAATGATAATTACCCAAGAATCTAAGTTCTACGGATCGAAAAATGGATTAGGGGAGTAAAATTCTTACCTTTAGCACAAAAAATCATGGAAAACTGTCAAGCAATCGTCACGGGTTGTCTCCTAACTCTTAAGAACGAAGTTTGCAGAAAAATAACGAAATTGGGATTTTTCCCTGACTTAAGTCGTGACAGGCCCGCTACGGCGGACCCCAACCCGCCACAGCGGCCCCACCCTAGCGGGAATAATCCCGCCCCAGCGGCTTACACAAAGATAGAAACTCAAAATTTGAGTTCCAAGCTCCCATTTCACAACACACCTTCAACCCTTGACGTTCATAAACTATCCTTTCACGCCAAGATCAATTTTAGGAGTTCTACTCGCCCAAATTCGATTTCGTAAAGTCGTACGGACTCCTTAATGTCTTATCTATCAACTCATATGAACACATTCAATGTGAAATCCTTCATTCATTACCAGATTTCCCTAAACTTCACCTAATTCAAATTCTATCCAAATCTGGACTAAGCTACAGTTTTTCAAGTCACTGCTCAAAAGTTTTTTGGCCCAAATTCTTTCCCTCATTGCTTTTCCATAACGACGGAAATAGGTCGTTATAAAGAGACGACATTCTATGAGGTGCTTAATTCTCAAATCCCCTCTTTTTTCTCAATAATCCTCTTAGGAAAAAACTCATTATCACAAAGTCACGACAAAAGTAATAAATACTATATGAAGGAAAGCATATATGTAGTGGTATAATACAACATAATTTTGTGTGTCCCATTCAACAATTTTCCTTAATCAACTATACCAAATTTAAGTGGCGGATCTTATAAATTTTGAATTATCCATTCAATTTTAAAAGGTTACACAAAACATATTTTCTCAAATTCAGACGTCTTTTCCGACCAGAATATACAATAATAATAATAATAATAATAATAATAATAAAATAAAATATTAATAACAATAATAATAATAGTAATAATAATAGTAGTAATGATAATAATAGTAATGATAATAATAATAGTGATAATGATGGTGATGATGATGATGGTGATTGAGATATGGATAGCGATAACAAAATATAAATAAATAGAATACTCACACTATCAAACTTTTAAAATTTATTTAAATCTGTCTTCTTCGAATAAATTAAATAAGCCTCCTAATTCTACATATAATTTGGAATAACAATAATAACTATACTAATTTTTGGGAGACATGTGATTATTGCATGTGCATGTTGTATCTATGGAACGGCAACAGTAGAGGGTTTGGACAGTATAATTGAATTTTGCTACATCAACAACATAAATGAATCAGAAATTAATTCAACAACAATATCAAGCAGAGACTGATTGTTTTTTTAAAAATCTTATGAGAAAATTTGTAGACAAATTATAATTGCTAAAGGTTGGGGAATGAACCACTTTATAACGTGAAATAAATGATAATTTTTAAGGGATAATAATTAATTTTAAAATCGTAGTGAACAGTTATAATTGATTACAAATATTAAAAAAAAACAATGGGTTAGGATATAGATTCGGATAAATATTATATCTTTTTAGGAGTTGTTATATATTATAGGGATAAGGGTCTGAAAAATATACCAACTTTGGCCGATTTTACTGTTACAATATCAAACTTTCATGAGGACCTATTAACTCTCCTAGACTATTTAATACCGTATTTAAAACATATATATGTGCTCACGTGGACATAAAAAATATTGTATAATTATAAATAGTAATGTGTCCATGTGGGCACATATATACCTTTAAAATACACTATTAAATAAAAAAAATACGATATTAAATAATCTAGGGGGGGTAATAGGTCCTCATGAAAGTTTGGTATCGTAACAACAAATTCGGTCAAAGTTGGGGTAATTTTCAGACCATTTTTCCTATATTATAACAGTAGTAGTTTTTTTATAATGATGAAACCTCCCCTCAGGTTTCACTTCATAACACTCACCTCCCTCATGATTTACGATATTATGCTTACTTTCCTTATTTTAATTTATTTGTAACAATTATTTTAGCCTAGTTATTATTAATGTACAAAATCATAATTTGACCAAATTGCCCTTTAAATATACCCATTGTTTAATTAATTTGAAACATCTTTTCTGAAGAATTACTTTAGTGAAAAAAAACTCATTACATGACTTAATTATTTTTTGTAAATTAACTTTATAATAATGCTAAATTGGGGTTTTATTCTTTGTGAATTGTGAGTATCGTATATTTACTCTAGAGAAAATGATCAAAATGGTCCTTGATGTATCGGGGTTGAATTATTTTGGTCCTTCATATATAACACCTTATCAAAATAGTCCTTGATGTATACAAAAAGATAATAATTTTAATCTTTAGCCCTTAAACTAACCATAAAGTAAAAAGTGCAGTTAAATTTAACAGTGGGTCCCTCAATATTGACACCTATCGGACCTCTTCTTCTTCAATCTCCTCTCTTTCACCATTAGAGATCATTATCCAACTTCAATCCACCCACCTGCGATATTCTTACAAGAAAAATTATATACATTACACTTATTTCTGATCTCCATCTATCTCTACAAAACAAATTCCAGTAGCTTGCACTTTCATACATACAAAAAAAAAAACAAAAAACATCAAACCACTGACACAAATACAAACTAAATAAACTAACTAAAACACTTCATTAATTCCTCTTAGAAGATTGTCATAAATTAACTCTTTTGAAGCTTTAATTATATATCCTCTTGTTGAAGCTCTAAAAAAAGATATTGCTTTGTTGTTTTTTCCTTTTTGAAATTAATAATTTTTTCATGATTTTTTTTAATTCTAGTTTTCAGATTCACGGTAAAATTGAACGGGATAGAGATAAAAAATAATTTTTTGAAATGTTCTTTGGAAATTTAAAAAGATTTTAATTAGTGAGTCAAAGAGAATTTTGAAAATGGTAAAAAGAATTGGCTTCTTCTTCTTCTTTTTTTAGCGAAGATGAATTGGATGAAGAGATAAGATTTGGGGGAGAAAGGTTTGCCATGTATTGATAATGGGGAATCCACTGTTAAATCTAACCTCACTATTTACTTTTATTGTTAGTTTTAGGGCTAAGAACTAAAATGATTTTTTTTTTTATACATCAAGAACTATTTTGATAAGGTGATATATATGTAGGACCAAATTAATTCAACCCCTATACATCAAGGACCATTTTGATCATTTTCTCATTTACTCTATATATAATATATTTAGAAGTTCTATTATGCATGAAATTCGTCATTCAAAGGTAATTTAGTGATTATGACAAGAGAAAGAGATGATAGAGATAATTGCAACGACTTATTCCAAATTGGTGATAAAATGTATTTCTATTTTTCTTCCTCTGTATTAGGGTTGATTTAATGTTTATTGTTGATCATTTTTATTAGTTTCTGAGTGAAATAGAAATAGAGATTAAAGTATTCAAAGATTTTAATGAACAAAGTGAAAATATACGACTGATTTTTTGAGCAGAAAAAAACAAAAGAGGAAGCAGGTGGAACTAGTATTTTCCAAGAAAATTCTCAATGATCTTTTAACCAAGGGAATTAGGTTTTATTTTAAAAGAATTTGTAAGTGAAGATATTCATATACTTAATTGATTATAAGGGTTAAATTAGTCATACTTTAGTATTTTAAATTTATATAAATATGTTAAAAGAATTATTACAAATAAATTAAAATGAGGGAGGTAACTGTAATGTCGTAAATCACGGGGGAGGTGAGTGTTACTGAGAAAAACCTCAAGGGAGATTTATGAAATTATCCCTAAATTTTATAACTGTATTGAAAATTTATTGACGAACTTAAATTCAAAAATTTAACTGATTAAGGAGGACCGAAAAAAGGGTATGGAGCAAACATTTAGAATGACAATCAAATAACTGATTTCAATTTAAAAAAAAATTAAAATGTTTATCGTGCATGTGTGTTTCTAGGTTAATTTTATTTAGTTGTTTAGTTTTTTATTTCATTTTTTTAATTTCTAATATTTCTAAATTTCATTTATTACATGTTTTCAGATTTTTTTTAAAAAAAATTTTACGTTTGCATTTTTTTATTTTCAGATTTTAAATTAGTTTTGTTAATTTAATATAAATTATGTTTAAAAAGGGTTTTCCATTTAGGATTTAGAGTTTAAGTTTAGGGTTTAGGGCTTAGGGTTTAGGTAAGTTTAAGGTTTTAGGTTAAGGGTTTTATTTAGGTTTTTAGGGTTTATGGCTTTGGATTTTATAGGATGTTATAGGTTTAGGGTTTAGGGCTTAGCATTTTTTTTGTGCTTTTTAAGGTTTAGCATATACGATTTAGGGCATTATAGGGTTTAGAGCTTAGAGTTTTTGGGTTTTATAGGGTTTTTAGGGTTAAGTGTTTCTTAGGGTTTAGGTTTTAGGGCTTAGGGTTTTTTTGTGTTTTTTAGGTTCAGGGTTTACTGATTTTTATGATTTAGGGTATAGTGCTTAGGGTTTTCAAGGGTTTTAAATGGTTTTTAGGGTTTATTTTAGGGTTTCTTAGGGTTTTAGGTTTAGGATTTAGGGTTTTATTATTAGTATTTCTGTTCCTCCTAAATGTACATATTTAATTGGGTTTTTAGCCTTAATATCTTGTATTTCTTTATTTATTATTCTTTTGTTTATTATTGGTATTTTAGCTTTTCCTTTGGTGTATTTGCAATCTATGATATG
>JAJOOR010025757.1:0-10652 GCA_036250505.1 Solanum acaule | reverse complement strand
TGTTCCTTACAATTCTATGGTACAAATTGAACAAGGAAGAATCCAGGTTGCCACCAGGGCCTCGTGGTCTTCCGATTGTGGGATTCTTACCATTCCTCAGAGCCAATTTGCATCACCAGCTCACAGAGTTGTCTCAACAGTATGGTCCAATATACAAGTTTTGGCTAGGAGGAAAACTATGTGTTGTGTTGAATTCACCATCCTTAGCCAAAGAAGTTGTTCGTGATCAAGACTCCGTTTTTGCCAACCGTGACCCTCCAATTGCAGGATTAGTGGCCACATATGGTGGACTAGATATTGGATTTTCTCCCTATGGCTCCTACTGGCGTGATATACGCAAACTGTTTGTAAGGGAGATGCTAAGCAACAGGAACCTTGAGGCCTGTTATAGCCTTCGGAGACACGAGGTCAGAAAGACAATCAGAAATGTGCATACCAAGATTGGCAGCCTCACTGATATTGGTGAATTAGCCTTTGTAACTGAAATGAATGTAATCATGAGTATGATCTTCGGCAGCAATTTTGTAGAGAAGATGGAGAAGCATAAACAAGATGGAACTGAATTCAGGGAATTGGTGATAAAATATCTTCAAATACTGGGAAAACCAAACATATCAGACTTCTTCCCTATGCTTGCAAGGTTTGATTTACAAGGAATACAGAAAGACGCGGAGGCTCTTTTGAAGTCGGTTGAAAGTATATTGGACCCTGCCATAAATGAACACTTGAAGATTCTTTCAGACAGAAGAGAAGGTGAAATCCAGGGGAATGAGAAGAAAAACTTTATACAAATCCTGTTAGAGCTAATGGAGCAGAAAGACATTGGTATATCACTGGACTTGGTGAAAATAAAGGCCATCTTGGTGGTAAGTTATATGGTTCCTTTATCTTTTCTATATCGTTGCTCCTCTCGTTAACCTTGTTTATCCTGTGAATTCCATCATATTACTGTTGAAAATACAATTAAACAATAAAAGTGTGTTCTCTCTAACAACTTGCGCTTTTAGGTGAGATGGACGATGGTCACATACTTCAACAATTACTTTATCAGTCTGAAAATTTAACAGGGTCATACAAACTTTGTAAGACATATTTTGGCTAATTATGTTATTCAAGCATCTTAATCAAGAACTCTAATCGTTTCTCTAACCACATATGGTCACGGGTTCGAGCCATGGAAAGGGTGTGGCTCTTCTCCAAACTCTACTAGTGGGATGTTTTGTTCACCGGATTACCCTTTTTTTAAGTCCTAAAAAGATATACATACTCATACCTAAACATGAATGCCGTGCCCCCTACATGCCGTGGCCCCATACAAGTAGGGGAAGAGCCACAAGAAGTTATGAGTTTGCAGAATCCAATAGCTTTGACCCAAACTATGTATTTCTATTAAGAAATTCACTTAACATATATAAATATTTATCCAGAACCCAATAAACAAAAAAAGTTGTCGTTCAGAACCTATAAACTTAAAATACTGGATACGTGTCTGCCTACAGGTAGAATCAAGCATTACAAAATTCCTGTGATGACTAAGTTCCTTTCCCCTGTCTTTATATATGTTTCTTCATTGTAGGACATTGTTATTGGTGGGACTGACTCTACAATTACAACGGTCGAGTGGGTAATGACAGAGCTTCTGAATAATCCGGAGACAATGTCAAAGGTGCAACAGGAATTGAAACATGTTGTAGGGATGAATATCATTGTTGAAGAATCCCACTTACCAGAGCTGCACTATCTTGATGCTGTTTTAAAGGAGACGTTACGTTTACACCCTGCATTACCACTGCTTCTCCCAAAGCGCCCGAGCCAATCTGCAATAGTAGGTGGATACACAATACCTGAGGGAACTAAAGTATTCTTGAATGTTTATGCAATTCATAGGGATCCTCAGGTGTGGGAAAGTCCACTAGAATTCCAGCCTGAAAGGTTCTTGAGTCGCTCGACAAATTTAGACTATGCTGGAAATAATATGAAGTACCTTCCATTTGGTTCAGGGAGGAGAATTTGTGCTGGACTTGCCTTAGCAGAGAAAATGGTCATGTTTATGTTAGCTTCATTGTTGCATTCCTTTGATTGGAAACTCCCTGAGGGCGAAAAGGTTGATCTTTCAGAGGGATTTGGACTTGTCATCAAGAAAAGTGAGAGGCTATTCGCTATCCCTACTCCCAGGTTACCAAATTTCGATCTATATCAGTAAAACCAAGAAACTATAAGGGGAGTAGCATTTTTAATATCTGAGTGTATTAGTGTACGACGAGCAAAGAGCTCAGCTAATGTACATTGTATTTTAAATAAAAATATGTATGTGTGGGATTACATTGGGTATGTTGTTATATTCTGAAATTGTTCTTAGTTGCACTATGAGTTGGAACTTTATTAAGGACTTGAAAAGGCAAAGTCCGGAACTTAGTCGCACATTCTTGTATGATCATACATTTATCTTAACATTTGCATCTCTATAACACTCATCTTGTGAATATATTGGAGTTCAATGACGCAACATTCCCTACTGTTTAACAATATTGTCTTTAGTATGTATAGTTATTCTGTGAACCACCTTTCACAGAGTATGCTATTGAAGAATTTTTGTGTGAAATTTCAGCTTGAAAAGAAAAGAAGCATCAAGTAGATAAGTCATCATGTTTCAATAATCTCAAAAGAAGAGGTAAGAGTTGATCTACAATCACCCTCTCACTAGGCATGAACTCCAGACTATTTGCCTTATTTATGATTTTCTTGCGGCAATTTTACACGCGATTCTTTAACAGTACACAGTTGTGCTTATCTTCCCTAACTAGCACTGTCTATTTTTACATATCATGCACATTTGACAAGAGAAATTAATGATGATCAAGCAGAAGCAGCAGCTTTGCAAATTGGGAGGTCCTTTGGAGAATTAGGTGGAATGTTCAAAATTGGGTTGCTCTCAAAGAAATTAATTGGCTTTATCTCAAAGCTTGATGATACTGTTGGCATTATGGGGAAATCTTCTTGGCATGGAATATGATGGAACCCTAATGTATACCACAACACGATGTCTTTATTCTCAATAGTCCTGTCTCTGCAAAATACAAACAAACAAAAAAAGTACTATGACATTAGCTCTGATTCCACTAGGGCTCGTCATAGGCAGGATATTTGCACTACCCAACAAACACTTGTCACGCACAATATGTTGTTCCTTGAAATTGAACTATGACATTAGCTCTGGTACCACTAATTAGTATCAAGCGCTTAATATCAAGCTCATCAAGCAAGTGTTATGTTTGACCATGATACCGACTTGGGCCATTCCTGGCACATTATCTCCCAGGACTCGCCATAGGCAAGATATATGTTGGCATTACTCACCAACAGCATATGATTATTTCTTATCATCACATTACATTACCTACAACGTGTTACTATTCATAGAAAGTATAATATAGTCGGTAACATGGAAAAAGAGTAAATGATCTATTGTAACACGTTAAAATACACATAAAATTTTTAACACTATCGGTGTATTAAGTTAAATTTACGAGTGAGGGTAATGTGATTTACCTGTTAGACCAAACAACAAGAGTATCATCACCTTGACTTTGATAAAACCACAAGATTCAAAAGTCTTATTTTCTTTTTCACACTTCGTCTCTAATCAAAATCAGACAAACAAATTGAAACCAGGAAAGTAAAACTAAACAGGGAAGGGATAATGTGATTTACCTGTCAGACCAAACAGCAAGAGTATCATCACCTTGACTTTGATAAACAAACAAGCCAGCAGCCCATTGCTCAGATTCATTATAAGGTGTGACCCAAATTTGGTTATTTGTAAAAGCAGCTCTCTTCTGAGGAGGATCATCATGGTCAAGTAAACTAGCAGCAGTCCCACCAGGAACAACTTTGTAACCAACAGGGTTCCCAACTCCTGATTTCTTATTAGAATTAATCACATGGAATTCTGAAGGATCATATAGTTTGAGCTTAATTTGTGCATCTTTTTCAGTTTTAGCCACATTTCTAACAGCTTTTAAGTAGCCTCTTCGTGGTGATTCTCCAGGAGAAGTCATCTCCTTCTGGAGATTCACCTTCACGAAAGAATTATTCGATGGACCATCGATATCCATGTCGAGATGGAAAGTTACATAGTGATCATGGATGACTCCTATTATGTTTTCAGATAAAAGAGTGCCATAGAGGTACTCATTTTGGTTTACTTGATTCACGTTTACATATGGAGAGCCTTTCACCATCAATATTCCACTTAGTCCAACCTATATAACAACAAAACAAAATTGAAAAAAGAATCTTTAGAAATTAGAAATAATATCAAAGGAATCTTAACTAGGAAAGAAGAATCTTAGACTATTTTATTCAAAGGTGTGGCCTTACGATAATACTTCCACAGGTAGATAAAAGGCATAATACATAAACATGCCCTAACTTGGCCTCAATTGACATATATGTCCTCTAACTTTGGGTGAATACAAGTAGCCACTCAAAAATATCAAACTAAAATTAGTGCATAATCAAACACATTCTCATAAATTGAGATCAACCGTCAAAAACGTATGTGCTAACCTTAGGTCGGATAAGTCCATCGGTCTGAAACTCCCAATCGACAATGTAATCATAGTTTGAAACTGACGCTGCCATTCTCACCACTAACGTAACCTTTGGTCTTACTTCTCGTATCTGTCCAAAATTTCATGCATAAATAAAGTAGTACTCTATCAAACAATAATATTAGAAACAAATGTCATAGAAAACTTGCTCTGTGTTGACACATAACATATGGACAAATTTAAGCAGTTCTGATCCAACCACTAAATTTAACGTGACATACAATTTTGTATCATTTACTTTCATAGTGAATAAAGTCCAGTTAATCATAGACACAAGAGTCCGTGCTAGCACGGATCTAATATAAGTGTTGTTTTGTCTCAATTTATACGTCACAGTAGAATTAGTTAGAAAAGAAGAGTGAAATTATTTACCGGCAAACCAGTAATTGGACATTCAGCATGTCGCCATCCAATATCACCAGCATATCTTTCAAATACACAAATCATATTGGAACGAACATATGGTGTTCCATCAGCTGCCACAAAAACACCATCCATATAATACGCATTACGAGGACAATCATTTAACGGGTCAAGTGGAATCGCTTGTAACCCAAACCCGTATTCACCTGCATCCATATACGTCTTAAAATACCATGCATCTGATGGATCCATGTAAGGTACAAACAACTCCGACGTAAACCCTTTATACATAACACTCCTCATCTTCCCCGTATCTGGATCCTGAACCATGGCCCAGGATATAATAACCCCGGCTCTCGGGTCCGGCTTGAGGTGAAATTCCCAATTTGCCCATTTAACTAGATGATTGTTCTCTATAGTGAAACTTGGACCATTTGGTTGTTCGATAGATATTGGTTTGAGTAAGTTTATTTTTTGTGTGTTTTTTTTAATACGGGAGAAGCGATAGTCTGTGTTGGTGGCCTTTGGTATTGGTATACTCTTTCCTTCATCGATAATCTCGATGACTTGTTGGGTGTCTAAATCAAGAAGTACTGTTAATCCTTCAATTGGTCTCATATAGAAATTGATAGTGTCCTTCGATGTATAGCACTGTACTTTAATCACTCTTCGTTTCTCCTCAATTTTTCCTGAATATAAATTTGAATCAGTCACCTTGTAATTACTTAGATTACTCTAGTTCGCAATACTACGTATTTTATTAGATTTTGGTGCATACAAATATGTTTTGATACCTCCAGATATATGTATCAAGATGCATGAGATTAAAATTATGTGTAATTTATTCTAAATATATTGTATGTGGATTTACATATATATGAGATCAATACATAAAAAATCTCATTCATCACTCTCCTATGTATCTAATATCTCGAATGCATGTGCATCACACCAGATACATACTGATACATGTATCTAGTGTGATTCATATATATTTGAGATATATAAAGAATCTCATTCGCCTCCCTTGTCTGATTTAGTAAGTGTAATGTAATGAATGGAAGAAAAAAAAAATACACTCACCAAACCAACCAGTGGAGATGGGCAAACATGCCAGGTCAGCCAAATCGACACCACGCTGGACAATGGTACGGTTAAAATCAGAGTTGGCAAGCGGGGCAGAAGTCGCCGTGATCATATCCTCCATCGTCATGATCGGGTAACCCGAATAATCACCCGTTTCACGTCGGGTCACACGACCCGATTCAATATCCACGGTAATCACGTGCATGACGCCGAGTGCACGTGCAATTACCGACGCCTTCCTCGGCGGAAGCCCGGTGACCTTTCCGCCAGTTCAACACCACCTCCTTCTCCGGCTCTTCGAGTACAACAGAGTGAAGAACGCAACCTTTAATCCTAAATTCGTCAATTGAAGGAACAATTTTCTTGACTTTTTGAATTTCTCCAATTGTCAGTTGGTCTAAAGGATGATTGGGGAAATCAGCATAGTGATTTTTAGCATTTTCCGCTTGCCGGAAAAAGTGTTTTTTTGAACTGCACCATGGGGAGTAAATGGAGCAGTTTAGCAGCTCGTCTGTGTGAGAAAGCGGAGATGGTAAGTTTAAAAAAGTGAAAATTAAGAGCAAAATTATGCTCATGAGGAAGAAGAGATATCTAAGGAATATTCTTCCTTCCATAGCTGCGTTTAATTTTTGTGAATTTCAATTTCTTTGGTCTTGTGATTGAGGGAGCTGCTATGGTGTTTAAATACATGCAACGGATGGGGCATGGTACAGTACACTACGGTATTTGAAAGTTTCGATACCGTGATTTAAATATTCAGTTTTTAAAATATTATATCATTATCATACCAATTTAATTCAATATGGTTTAGTATATTGAAGTTCGGTTTCAGTATTTTACAATATGGTAAATCGGTGACCATAATTTGTTCAAAACAATTAAAAAGGATCTCAATTGTATCATACTAATACATTACACACGTAAAAATATATATGCAAAATAAAGTACAAACAACTTTTTGTTAATCAATTACAATTTAAATACATTTCAATCAATATTTGTTGTGCGTGTATTTCGGTATATCACATACCATGCCCACTATTTTTTAATTTTATTACTAAAATAAATAAATAAAAGTAAAATTTTCAATAATTCTCTAAATAAATTTAAGAATAAATTATCACTAATACAAAAAGGAAAAAAAATATTGTAATTGCTATTTGGGAAAGATAACAACACAAAATATGATAATAACCGAGATAACTTTTGAAATGAAATCATCATCAATCTCCATATTTAATAGCATTTCCCACCCCGACTCAGGCCTCAACTAATATTTGCATTGATTATTGACTTTATATTTCGAACAAGAAAAGGATATAAAAAAAAAGTAAGAGTAATGATAAAATGAATAAAGTTACCTCAGAAACATAATGCTATGAAATCTCTATCCTAGTAGTTTAGGGCAAACATCTAAAGAAATTATTTATGGCAATATCATTTTCGATGAAATTTGCTTTATTTATTATATATTTTTAGAAAATATAAATAATGGTGGGATGTTGAGGGTTCATCGACCCTCAATCAAATATTTCGATTCAAGTTTTGGAAATAGAGAAAATTATATTGGAAGTGTTGTACTTTAAATGGGACCTGCAAAACTGTAATATGCAATCTAAATTTAATTGAACTCTAATACAGACACTAAACATTCAGCTTTTAGAAATTTTAGCAGTGAACTAGCTCATTATAAGTTGAAGTTATGGATTCAGATCAAATATTTATGTGTCAGAGAATTACAGAACGAGGCAAACTCATATATGGCATAAATATTTCCTTTTAACTAATTGGCTTCAGCTATATTTATGTACTCCAATTTTGAGTGTACACAAATAGATACTTAAATTTGTATAAAATTAAATAAGTAGGTGCATGTGTCCTACGTGACATAATAAATGTAGTACTCCTCGTAGGACACAAATTGTTATATAGGACGCATGTGTCTATTTGTTTGATTTTATCAAGTTAAAATACCTAATTGTGCACACCTAAAATTAGATGTCATAAATATCAATTAAGATCAAATTAAATGGTACGTTTATGTATTATACCTAAACTATATTTGTCCCTAACTACAGACACATATAATTCAAATTTTGAATGAATCAAAGGTGTGCTCTTTATAAGTAATAATATTTTTTTCTTTCACCAACATGGGTTATGGTGCATTGGTGGAGTGCTTTCACCCTTAACCAGAGGTCTCAAATTTGAGCCCTGAATATGGCGAAAAAAATTCTTTGTTTTTGTTTTGGTGTGTGGCTTTGTAGTTTGTAATCTATCAGTTGTTGAGATAGCCGAGTTGCCCTAAGGTACTAAATTAAGGCTTTATGATTCGAAAAGGATCATGTGTCTTCATCAATGTATATTAATTTTGTGTCAAACTTTACCAAGAATATGGTGATGTATGTCTACACATGCACTCATCATTATTATGTGGCCGTTGGTTATATTAATATCGAAAAGATTTCTTTTTCGACTTATCGTTGGCCTCATTCAAGAATTATTTTTGATCTAATTCGTAGGGATCAATAGAAAAAACATTATTTATGATATATCAAATTCGGATCGATTATTGATAGAGTTAATATATATGTTATTTCTTGAAATCTCTCTTCTAATTTAAAATTGTAGTGTAACATGTATCCTCTCATGCTCCGCTCATCAAATAGTTGAAGAAATCAAAAAATATTTTTTTTGTTCAAGAATGAAATTTTATTAAAACTGTCCATAGCAAGCTTGTTATGTATATTATCGTCATGGAATAGTTTTAGATAATACTTCCAATTGATAGATTATTCATATAATACCGACTATATATGAATAGTAGTGTTGCATTGATAGGAATAAAATTTACATACATGTTATTATTCAACTTTTGTCAATATATATATATTATCTTCTTCAGATTCATTTGAGAGATTACAGATATGTTATTATTGTTCTAAACTATAGTGTTAGGTGAGTCATTTTTTTAACAGAAAAAAATAGAATGAGATGTAAACCCTGAATCACGAGGTATATACGAGTATGTTATTATTGTTCTAAACAATAGTGTTAGGAGGGCATTTTTTAAAAGAAAAAAACAGGATGAGATATAAACCCTGAATCACGGGGTATATATACAAATGTTCTAACATGTCCCCAAACTTTACAAAGGAACTAATAAATTATAGTTAAGATCTTTATTCGTATGACATTTGATATGCTTATATTATTGTATCGTAAAAGCTTAGTGCATATGTTTTTTTCAAAATATATTTTAATTTTTATCGATCTTTACCAAAATGATAGTACATAATGGGATTGTCGTTTTTCTACAAATATTTTTGGAAGGGAATAACTTTTTTAGTTTGAGTTGACACATGTATTATGGTAGGTGCATCACAATGAATATATTAGTCATATGTATCCCGTACCTACACTAACATTTTATTTTAGTTGTGAGTAAGGAACAAATAATTCCACGTACGGTACTAATTTTTTGTTGTATTTTATTTGGTTACAATTATTAAAATGAGAGTTGAATTTATTGTATTTGAATGAAATCTGGTCCAACACGTGTAGATGAACTTTATCTATTAAAGAATTTTACCCTTTTGGAAGTATGTTATGCAAATTGTAGAGATGTTTGTTGCGTTAGAAAGTAATTAGGGCGTCATGTGAAAGTTTACAGTTACAAGTTAAGATGGAGATAAATTATATGGTAAAAACTTATACTAAAAACATGATATTATTATATGAAAACTAATATAAAAGAAAAATATTAAAATTGTTGAGAATAAATCTCTTCACAAACAAAATTATTTAATGACTACATTGTGGATTCTATTGTTGTTCTTAATATGAGATGAGAGTCTTCAATTTATAGGATTGCAAACATTTCTTCTAAGGAAAAAATAAACCAAATATGAAAGAAAAATATTTTTTCCTTTCATGAAAAGTAAAAATATTTATGTTAATGTTTTATCTTTTCTTTTAGAAAAAAATAAACTTCAAATAAAAAAAAAATCAAGGCAAAACTCTACCAATATTTAAAAAGATTTAGGTGTAGTTTGATTGATCTGTCATCACGATTTGACTTTAAGCTACAAATTTCATTAAGCCGTAGTTGGTGGATGCACAATAATTGAGGGGACTAAAGTATTTCTTCTTAATACACTCTAACGTAAGATTTTATATATATTTAATATTCAACTCGCTCAATCAGGCTCTTCCCTCCCTAGATCGTAATGTGGTTCTACGTACTAATATAAACTTGTATTTAAATAAAGGTTTAAGTCATCTAAAGTCACTTAAAGTTGTTTCCATATTTCACTTGAACACCTCATCTTAGACTTGTTCTAATTGAACAGTTGCACAAATAAAATAAAAAAATTTACCTATCAGACACTTTTGAAACAATCAACTAAAAAAAAAGGTGTGTGTAATAAACTCGCTCTGATATCAATTTGTCACGACCCGATTTCTCAAGTCATGATGGCACCTACTATAACCCACCAGTAGGTAAGCCAACCCGTAACCCGGAACAACAAGTAATGGGTCTGAGGGTAGAAACTAAACAAGAGTAGACAAATAACAATATAAACAGGC
>JAJOOR010025756.1:0-11814 GCA_036250505.1 Solanum acaule | reverse complement strand
AAAAACGCTCACTGGAAATTGCCTTTCCTGCCGGACAGATTTTACGAAAATGGGCATAACTTCTTCGTCCGAACTCCGAATGAGGTGAAACGAAGTGCGTTAGGTAGCTAACTCAAAGGGCTTTCCATAGATATGTTATTGGCCAACCAATAATTTGTGTGCTAGGAGATATGACCCTCCAAAGTAGACCCTCGAAAAAGGCTTCACTTGGAAATTTCGGATTTTGATACGGTTGCTCTAAATTTGGGTTAGACCCATTTCCCACTCAATTTGACCCCCTAAACAAGAATATGAAGTCGGATTTTTGAAAAATGAAACGGATTTTTTTTATAGCTAAACAAGTTTCCGGTAACTTCCGAAGCACATTTTTAAGAACTTTTTGGGTCAATTCATGTACTAAGATTAACCTGTGTCCCCAGTCCTTTCTGGAAGGAGTTCCAGAAGTTGGCGATAAATTGTGCTACTCTATCAGAGATAATAGATATTGGGACACTGTGTAGCCTAACAATCTCTCTAATATAGAACCCTGCATAGTCTTCAGACGTAAAAGTATCCCTAACTGGTAAGAAGTGGGCTAATTTTGTTAGTCTATCAACAATTACCCAAATAGAGTAAAACTTGCGACGCGTTCGAGGTAACCTGTAATAAAATCCATATTAATTGCTTCCCACTTCCATAAAGGAATGGCTATCTCCTGAACTAGCCCAGCGGGCTTTTGGTGCTCAACATTCACTTGTTGGCAATTAGGACACTGTGCTACAAACTCAGAAACGTCCTTCTTCATCCTGTGCCACCAATAGATCTTCTTAATATCATGGTACATCTTCGTCGAACCAGGGTGAATAGAATAACGAGAATGATGTGCCTCTTCCATAATCCGATGTTGAAGTCCTACAACATTCGGAACACACAATCGACCGCTATATCTAAGGACTCCATCTCCTGCTATATCAAATGCTAAAGACTGTTGATCCTAAGCCTTGGCTCTGAGCTGCTCTAAGCTAGGATTCTCTTGTTGTCGTGATTTTACTTCTACAACTAGAGATGATACGGCTATGTCCTGAATTGTTACCCATTATCTTTTGTCTCTAACAATCTGACTCCCAAGCTAGATAACTGATGAAGTTCTCGCGCTAGCTCACACTTTCCAACACCTAAATAGGATAAACTACCCAAAGATATTCGATTGAGAGAATTGGCTACCACATTCGCCTTTCCTGGATGATATAAAATATCCACGTCGTAGTCTTTCAGTAACTCAATCCATCGACGATGTTGCAGATATAAATCCTTTTGTCTAAAGATATATTGAAGGCTTTTATGATCTATAAAGATGTCAACATGAAAGCCATACAAATAATGTCTCCAGATCTTTAACGCATGCACAACTGCAGCCAACTCTAAATCGTGAGTCAGATAGTTCTTCTCATGCTTTCTCAACTGCCTTGAAGCATATGCGATAAGCTTACCATGTTGCATTAGAATACATCCCAACCCAACACCAGAAGCATCACAGTACACCGCATAGCCTTCTGAACCCTCTGACAATGCTAGAACTGGTGCTGATGTCAACATGTCCTTAAGCTCCTGGAAACTATGCTCGCAAGCCTCAATCCACTGGAACTTAGCTGCTTTTTGAGTCAGCTCCGTTAAGGGTGCCGAAAGTGAAGAAAACCTCTCTACAAACCTTCTGTAGTACCCAGCTAACCCTAAGAAACTATGAACCTCAGTCGGAGTCATGGGTCTGGGCCAAGTCTTTACGGCTTCAATCTTTTGTGTATCAACCGCAATGCGTGCATCTGGTACAATATGGCCTAAGAAAACTACAGAGTCCAACCAGAACTCACACTTAGAGAACTTTACAGAAAGTTCTCGATCTCGAAGAACCTGAAGGACTGCTCGCAGATGATTTGCATGCTCAGCTTTGGGACGTGAATACAACAAAATATCATCAATAAATACAATCACAAACAAGTCTAGATACGGCCTGAATATACTATTCATCAGGTCCATGAACAATGCTGGGGCATTAGTTAATCCAAAAGACATTACCAAGAACTCAAAGTGTCCATATCTGGCTCTAAAAGCTGTCTTGGGAACGTTTTTCTCCTGAAATCGTATCTAGTGGTACCCTGATCTTAAATAAATCTTTGAAAAGCACTCAGCACCTCGTAACTGATCAAACAAGTCATCGATTCTCGGAAGGGGAGACTTATTCTTTATAGTCGCCTTATTTAGTTGTCGGTAATCGATACACATTCTTAGTAAGCCATCTTCCTTCCTTACGAATAACACTGGCGCACCCCATGGTGAAGCACTAGGCCTAATAAAGCCTTTATCCAGCAAGTCTTTTAGCTGATCCTTCAACTCCTTTAGCTCAGCAGGAGCCATTTTATAAGGAGTGATAGATATGGGTTGTGTACCTGGTAGCATATCGATAGTAACATCAATTTCCCGTTCTTGAGGGATACCAGAGAGCTCGTCTGGAAATACATCTAAAAACTCATTAACTAACAGAATAGACAGAAAAGTCGGTGGTTCTGCATCTATATCATGAACGTGAACAAAATAATAAATACAACCCTTAGAAATCATCTTCCTCGCCTTAAGATAGGAAATAAACCTACCTTTCGGCGTTGTTGTATCGCATTTCCATTCCCGAACTGCCTCTTCTGGAAAATAGAATCTAATAATCTTTGTCTGACACTCAACATTAGCATAACAAGACGCTAACCAGTTCATACCCATAATGACGTCGAAATCGACCATCTCTAACTCTACGACGTCTACAGAGGTCTGACGGTTGATAATTTCTACCGTAGAACCTCGATAGACTCTCCAGGAAATAATGGACTCACCAACTAGTGTAGATACAATAAAAGGTCGATCTAATGACTCTGCTACTATACATAACTTCCCCGTAATAAATGGAGTAACATAAGACAAAGTAGATCCAGGATCTATCAAAGTATAAACACAGTGGGAGCAAACAATCAATATACTTGTCACAACATCTGGTGATGACTCTAAGTCCTGTCGGCCGGCTAATGAATATGTACGGTTCTGTCCACTACCATAACTAGATGCTCCCTCTCTGCTTTCGCCTATACCTCTACATGCTGAAGTCTGGGGTCCACCCCCTGTAGACTATACTGATGAGGAGGAACCTACTACTGACTTGGTCGACTAATATATACCACCCTAACCTATGGTCGGGCAGTTTCTCCATCCATGCCTCTCTTGTCCACAAGAATAACAACCTGTGGAACCTTGTCTACACCTCTCGAAATGCATCCTACTGAAAGTAGCGCAACGCGGCGGGGCTGTCCTAGCCTGGCCTGGACCCCTCTGTTGCCGAGAACCTGATGCTCATGAACTCTCACCTGGGCCTAACTATCCCTGACGATCAAATCTACAACCCTGGAACTGTTGTGGTGGAGGTCTAGGTGGCCTAATAGAATATCGGGGTCTGGGACCACCCTGAAAATCTCCATGTGAACCAGCGGGCCTAGCCCTCTTCTGTCTCTCTCTCTCGACCCTCTCACTCATATACTGTAGATGTCGGCGATCCTCTATGCCTTGTGCAAAGGCCTGAATTTGCAAGATATCCATATTATCATTTAGTGCAGTGGTAGAACAAGGGTCGATATAGTCCGAGTCGAGCCCTCCCACAAATCTGCGCACCCTATCATGCATCGTATCAACAAATGCTGGTGCATATCTAGCCAATGAGTCAAATCTCAGCCCGTTCTCTCGGACACTCATGCTGCTGATGCTTATCGTGACCAACGACACTGACCTACGGTATGAGTGTCTACGATCGTCGATAATATAGTAACCCAACCAAGGGTTGGGGTCGTGTCCCAAGTGAGCGATTTTGAGAACTAATAACCAATTAGAATTTCATTCAAGTTAGTCGTAGTTAAAGACTTTTGCGATAAAAGACATTGTAAATTAAATGGGGTGACACAAAAGTGTCAAATATCAAAAGGGGTTTTTGTAACAAGTACTAAAACAACAAAATAAACAGGAGAATCAAGTATGGGGAAATGTTCTTGGGATGTGACCGCAATACAAGTTGAAATAAATTGTTGGGTAGATGCTTTCGATAGGAAATTTGCAAAATAATAGTGACTAGGCTAAGCTTTAAATGGAAATAAGTTCCCTCTCGGGCAACTTACCCCATTTCAAATGTGTTCCTCTCGGACACCCATTTGCCGCATGAAGACCAACATACGCCTTACCCCACTTACTCTCTTGAGCTGAGTGTTAGGATATGGGACTAGGGCTCACCCTCTCGGGCTGAACCTCATGTCGACCCACTCCTTAGGCCATCAGTCTAGTGGTTTTGGTTTTGCGACCTCTCTCTCGGGCAAGCCAAAAACAGATGGGTGACTTTGTATTTACAACTACAAACCCTTTAGATTAAACCACAACCACTAGGTGAAATCACCATTAAAATACATCTAACCTATCAGCAAGCAAGACCCAACAAGAATATCAACCCATATTTGCTAAATCACACCCCAAGAATGGGGGTTTTTAGCCACTCATCAAGAAATAAGAAATTATATCTAACATGATAATAAAATCAACTTGGTATAAGAAATTAAACCTTAAATTAAGCAAAGGAAAATGAATAGAGAAGACCCACTTCCAACTTGGGGAAGAAAAAACTCCTTTCTTCAAGTCTCCACAAAACCCTCTCCAAACTTGAGAGAAAATATCCACTAAAGTATGTTCTAAAGTGAAAATAATAATAATAATTGTTCCACTCCAAAATTCTTCAAAATCCCCCTAAGACTACAATTCTAACTAGTATTTATAGTTTTCACAGATTGAGATGTGGAGGATTGTTCGGCGACATTAGTCGAGATCGCCGATGAACTCGACAATCCGCCTTTAGGCTAGCTCATCGCCTTCAGTGTCTTGCCTTTAGCATCCTCGCATTATGGATCATTGGGCGGTATAGTACTGCTTCGCGGAACTGATCGGCGACTCGCCAACGACTCATTTCCTCGCCTTTTAATCCACTTCCTTCAAGGCTTCGCGTACTGGAACGAAGGGCGGTTCATGTCATTTCGGCGACTCGCCAAGTTGAACTCGGTGATCCACAGGATTCCATTTCTTGTTATTTTCAGCCCTATTTGCTCCGTTTTGCGCCTAAGTGTCCATGCTTCCACTAAAACTTCAGGATTTTAATCAGGTATTGAGATAAAACAAGCATTCAAGGACACTATTTCCATTAAAATAAAGCCCTAAATGAGTCCAATTTGTGGACTCATCAGCTGCCCTGTCGGAGGTTCGGAAACTGGTCCACCCGGCCATCCCTAATCTCTTGAGGTAAATAATGATCTATGAAAGCTTCGGTAAAGCTATCCCAAGTGGGTAGAGATGCCTCTTTTCCTCTAGATCTCTCCCAACTTTTGTACCACAATACTGCAACATCGCGCAATCAAAATGCTGCTAACTCAACTGACTCAGTCGCTGAGGCATGCATAACTCTAAAGATCCTATGAAACTGATCAACAAAGTGCTAAGGGACCTCTCTGCGATCTGTCCCTGTAAACTGTGGAGGATTCAAGGCAATAAATTCACGAACTCTCTAACTTCCGGGCCCTTCAGAAGGTCCGACAACATCTGGCGCAACTGGCTGGTGTTGTGCAGCTACTAACTGTGCTATGCTAACATACTTATTGCACTCTTGAAATCCTGATCAAATGGAATAAGAGGAACTAGAGGTGGTACTGCTGGTGGAGCCGGAAGTCTTGTAGCCCTCGGAGGCTCCTAAAGCGGTGGAGAAGCTATAGGGGGCTGAGAAGATGTCTCCCCTGTGTTTCAGAATGGGCTACCTCCATGTGGTACCTTGCCGGTACCCTCACCTGCAGTTGTATCTAGCCCATGTCTAGCTGTGGTCTGTCTGGTGTCAGTCATCTCTATCTACATCCAAGTATCAATTATAAGCCAGAAACCTCAACTTTTAAGACACCGCTCTATAGCACGAAGTGAGCAAAAGAAGGATAGTCATTCTAACATGCCCGATAGCTTCTCGCTTATCGAATGTGGTGTATAACACATTTATAAACAAGACTCTACTAGACACGGCTTGCATACTCCCTAGGATACGACGTTGCTCTGATACCAAATTTGTCACGCCCTAAACTCAAGGGGGCACAACTGGCTCCTAATTCCAAAACTCAAGCCCGAGCCGACCCTGCTGAACCATTTGCTACTAGCGCATGACAGCCACACACAATCAAGAAAACAAACAAGTATATCTCGGCTTAAAACTAAACCCTCGACCAGCAAGGCCCCTGTTAACAGATATATAAAAGAAACATCTACTCCCAAGAGTTCATATAAATAAATAGCCAACTAGCACAGAAGTCCTGATTGAGCCGTCGAGGTCACCATGATATCTATACCAAAACTAAAAGCAGGTATATATCAAGACAATACATCAAACAGCTCACAAGCTTCAGCAAACTAACAAACTAGGCCAGCATAGCCATAACGTAGCTATACACCCCACACACTAGTCTGCAAGCCTCTAAGAGAAGTAAATATTGGCGGGACAGGACCCCAACCTTCCCGTAAATATATATACAACAAAAGCTAACAAACCTCCCAACTCTGGCAGCTCCGGAGGAAAGGGGCTAGCCAATCGGATAGAAGTCAATCCTGTTGCTGAGGAGGTCTACTGGGTCGTCTGTCGGGACCTGCATGCATGAATGCAGCGCCCCCAGGTAATGTGGCGTCAGTACAAAATAATGTACAGAGTATGAAAGGCTATAGACTAAATGAGCAAGTATCATAACATACCAAAAACAATCACGTAAGGAAATCAAAATTTAGATAAGCATGCTAATCCGCTACTGAATCTAAAAATACAAAAATGATCAAACAGCAACCTAACCAAGCCCCCATAAGCTCGGAATGTACAAACAACATACCACCTACATAGTCCCCCATAAGACCAGAAGGTGCCAAATCAATCTACATACCCCTATCGGTAACCCCTTATCTTTGTAAGAAGTCACATAGCCCTTTTTGGCAACGATATAGCCCCGTAGGTAGCGCATTGCCCTCTTAGGCAACATCATAGCTTTGTGGGCTGCACATAGCCCTCTTTTGCATCAACATAGCCTTGTAGGCAACACATAGCCCTTTTTGGCGTCAAAATAACCCCGTAGGCGACACACAACACTCTTTGGCATCAATATAGCCCCGTGGGCAACACATAACCCTCTTTGGCAATAACATAGTCCTATTAGACAACATCATAGTCCCCATAGGCAGTTCATAGCTCAACAACTAACCACAATAGACCAAAGGGCGACAACAAACAATTGAATAGGCTAAAGGCGAGAATTTAGCTATAAACAATATATATGAATAATCTCTAAGTCGTTCCTAACTTAGAGTCGTTCTTAACAGATTATGAGTCCCTAAAATGAGGGTTTATAATCACTCAATCACCCAACCACTCACAATTACATCTACAATATCACCAACATTAACTACCCTATTATATCACTCCCAAGCTCTAAGGAAACATACATAACGAAGGGAATAGCCTTAACATATCTTTCCAATGAACGCTCAAAAGACCATAGTTCCTTCACGAAAGTTGTTCCTTATGTCCTAAGCTTCAAAAAAACTATATATACACAGCTGGTACACACTTATAAATAGTTCATAATTAATCTAAAATCGGCAGATTTGCCATATTACCCCAACTTGTCGAAACATCCGTAGAAATTCATCAAAAACAATCATAAAAAAGTCCCAAGATGATTACCTTAGTTAACCAAGTGTAAACATTGAAGAAACACCAATAACTACAAATTTATATCTTCAAAAACTAGCTCCAAACGCAACTAATAAAAGGGAAAAATGATTGCCACGTGTAGAGATCACGTTTCTAGGCACGGGGGTAACCTTTAATGGTAGAAATCGTCAAAAACTAACCTTCATCATGCAAGAACTCCATAAGAACACTCTATTAAGCTTTCTTTCTGGTTTGGAAGTGAAAAGAAATGTTTTCATGGCTTAAAACGTTGAGTAAGCCGACATACCACATTTTTTACCCGACCTAGATCCAACCCGATTTTTGCCCCGGCAGTCTGTAGTAAAATCCTTATAACTTTTTACTCCAATGTTGGTTGGATACGGGGTTATGTGCGTTGCAAACTAGACTCGTAGGCCTTCGATTTAATGGGTGATAGGCCTTCTAACACTTTGTATATTGGGAGAAAACATCTAAGACATTTGACCCAAATTTCAGAGAAATCTTTAAAAAGAAACTTACGATAACTTTCGCCAACTTTTATTTTGCCACTTACCTAACTTAAAAACTTGAGATACAACCCTTGAACACTTAAAATATGGCATACGACATCATTCTTAATTTATTATCCACCCTCCTTGTCTTTCCACGAAGATACGAGTTAATTTAGACGTTTTGAAAAGTCGGGGTGTTACAGTTGTGATTTCATGTTGTGTGATATATTTTTGTACTTGCTTCATTATAATGCATGTATGTATGCGAATGTTGCATTATTGATCACACTAATCGTGACTGAGGATAATTGAATAATTGAATAATTGAATAATTGAATGCCATGAATCATGACTTGATTGTATGATTATGAGAATGTACTTGTGATTGTGATGGTGGTTTGTTGAATGGATCAGGTGTTACGTTCCGACACACTAATTGAGATCGATTGCCACATACCGACATAAACATTGGAACGGGTGTCACGATCCGATACAATAACTGGGATCGGTTGCCACGTACCGACATAAACATTGGAATGAGTGTCACGATCCGACACACTAACTTGGATCGGGTACCACGTACCGGTACACTAACAGTTTGGGTATGGGTTCCATGAGATGACCATTGAATTGGGTTCCGTGAGAGGACCATTGAATTGTGTTGTGTATACTTGTGATGATTACGTTCATATCTAATGGTGATTGAGGTTGAAAGACTGTTTGTTGCTCTAAAATGATAACCAATGTATATTATTGAGAATGTGGAATGCTACATTGATCCTGAAAAGATGACTAATATTGTATATGTTTGGTATATGTCTGTTTTATAATGTTGTGGTTACTTGCATGTGTTTCACTTATTGGGATAGCCGCGTGATCCTACCAGTACACTGTGGTGGTGTATTGATACTGCACTTGCTTGTTCTTTGTTGAGTACAGGGCATCTTCAGGCGGCTATTGATAGACCTCATCTAGGTGACTATTGAGCGTGACCGGATTCAAGGGTGAGCCAGTTCTTTCAGGCTGCCATGGATCTCTCTTGTTTAAGTCCACTCTTTTCGGACTCAGACTATTTGTTTAAGGTGTTGTTTAGTTTTGGGCTTGTACCCTTTGTTCTTAGACTTGTCGTTAGTAGAGTTTTGATATAATGACTTTCAGGTTCTAGGGGTTGTTCTTCCGCATTAGTTTGACTAGTTTATTTAAACCTTTGGAGTTTATGAGAACTCCGTATTTCTTTTGGTCATTTAAACCTGCTTCCGTATCTTTAAATGCATAGTTTTGATTAAGTTGTTTAGTTTGGGTTGTAGTAATGGTTTTCCCACCGGAGGGTTAGTGTGGGTGTCAATCACGACAGTCTGGGTCGTGATACTTTGACTACAAATCATGCTAAACAATCACCTTTACCAATTATCATTGAAGTATAAAATAAGAGAATGGTAATGATTGTGTTCGAATATGTTAGTTGTCTTAAGGTTTCTTAGCGTAGTTTAATAAGCATCTGCTTGTTACTTTCTTGAAAACAATATTTAATAATCACTGACTTTTCAAACCAAACGAAAAGAAAAGGAAGAGCATGACCAATATAATTCTTATGTAATTTTTTTTATATCTAAGTATTTCATAAAATTAATGAATAAAATATTAAGTACATAGCATGTAAGCCAGTTTCCAAATTTTTAACCCTTTTATATTTATTTTAATTTTTAGTTCAATTTTTGAAATCGTTCGAAATTTTCTCCATTGAATATAGAGGGAAAAATGATTATCACAAAAGAAGGAAAAAGTATAAGGAAAAAAAGACATGATTAATTAAGCTAATTTGAGGAATGATGTTTGATCAAACATGTAGGATCTAATCACTCATATAATATCTGGAAATATATTGTATCAATACGAGTAAAATTATTTATTGAAAATTGATTAACATGTCCTAATTAAATTTTAAAAAATAATCTTAAAATTTCTAGAGCACAAGAAAAAAAGGAGTAAATAATATCACATCATACGAATTCTTTTAGTCATTCTTTGATCTTTTAGTTCTCTATCAACTACAATATTTTTTTTATATATATAAATAGTTTTTAATTTCACAACAAATAAATTTTAAAAAAAGAAGAAAAATAAAGCAAGTGAAAGTTTTTAGGAGGGAGGAAAAAAATAGGAGAGGTGCTTTTTGACCTACAACCACTAAGACCATCAGCAGAAAAAAGTTCATTAGCTGTTTTTTTTTTTTTTTTGGTGTATAATCTCTTCTTATATATATATATACTCCTTTCATCCAATGTGATACATTTCGAATTTAGAAATTCAAACAAATTTATTTTTGAATGTAAATTTTTTTTAAATATTTTGGATTGTCAACTATTGTGACTTATAGTACTTTTTACGTAGTTTGCAAATATATAATTTTCATTTCAACAAAAATTAAAGATTTCATGGGAAAATTTTGGTCAAATTTAAATTATTTAACTCTCGAAAAATGAAATATGTCACATAAATTAAAATAAAGGGAGCATTAATTGTGTAGCTAAAATTTATTTACTCAATCTCTAATCTCACTGTATACATATAATTTTACTAGTAGTACATATAAAATTATGCTTTATATTTAATGGATGAGAGAAAATATTGACTTTTTGTACTTCATATTTTGAGTTTGTTACTCAATTTAATTTATATTATTATATATATTAAGCTACTGACGTACTAATATTTATGTTGAAGAGGAGTATTAATTTAAATAAAAGTATTTATTTATTTATATTTGGTATGGTGGAAATGTGGGACTATTAATTTGAAACTTTAATATATGTTGGATCTTCAATCCCACAAAAGAAGTGCAATAAAGCTATTACCATTACTCACTGTGCATTTTTGCCTTTTCTTTCCTTCTCCCCTTTTCTCAATTTTACAAACTCCATTTTTGACCGCCATAAATGGTGGGCTTAACTCTAAATCATTAGTGCTTCTACTTTCTTTGGCACAAAATCTAGGGTTCTTCAATTACGCCTTTCCTCATATTACTATTATCTAACAACCCCATTTTCCTTAATCTTGCTTTAATTTGCTCTATCTCAGATTCTTGTTTCTTTTTTTACTTGCATTTTTAAAGAACCATTACTTAGTTTGCTTTGATACTTTCTGGTTTGCAGCCCCAATTGTTTCTTTTGCTTAGTAAACTGCTGTAAAGTTCATATTTTTAAGCTTAATCTTGTTCCATTTGATTGTTTTTCTTGTAAAGTTTACATTTTTGAGGTTATTGCATGTGGGTTTTTGTGTGAGGGGATTTTGAATGAGGGGAAACGCTGTTCAGTCTGATGAGAAATGAAGGTTAAGATTGTACAAGGATGGGTTGTGTTTTTGGGAAAGAGATTTCATCTTCTGAGACGCCTAGTGGGGAGGTTGTAGTTGGAAGGAGGAGAGAAAATGGGGAAGATAGAGATTTGGCAGCACAATCTGGGAGGAGAGAGAAAGTTGGAACTGTAAATAAGGTGGATGGCGGCGGTGAAGGAAGAGGAGGAGGCAGTGATG
>JAJOOR010025755.1:0-11722 GCA_036250505.1 Solanum acaule | reverse complement strand
GTTATGAAAATGGTCATCTCTTCATTATTTGTGTGAACATGTCATTTGCATTGTTCTGAGACATGGTTGTGACAAGTGTTATGTGCATTGAGAAAGAATAAGAAAATAAAAAGGATGTACCATTTCGAGGGACGTATCGCGCGCCGCGACGGATACTATATTTCGAGGGACGTATCACACGCAGCGATGGTTACTATTATCGAGGGTCGTATCGCGCGCCGCGATGGATGCATGGACAGATATGTCCCCCATGGGTCCCGGACTGAGAGACAGCGGGTGCGTATCATTAGGTCAGACATGCATCACTATACTTGACATTGCATTGCACTTCTTTATTATTGGTGAACTTGATCTTGTGTGTTGCTGATCTTGTGAGTGCCTTTCTATGGAACTTGTGACTGATGAATATTGGGCTTATTGTTGAAGATATGCAATTGTTAGAGTGTTGTTGTTGAGGATATGAAATTGTTAGAGTGTTGTGTTGAGCTATGTGCTTTGTAAACTGTGAACTGTTATGTTGGGCTAGTTTTATATAGATTGTAGTTGTGAAGGTTCGGTTGGGTTTAAGGAGTACTTGTATTCTATCCCCTTAGCTCGTGTTTAGAGGTTTACTTGCTGAGTACCGTGTGGTTTGGTACTCACCCCTTGCTTCTATAAATTTTTGTAGGTTACGAGCCTGGATTTTTGTGGTACTTGTTATTCTCTTCTTTTCCGAGGCTTCTGGGAGATTTGTGAGGTAGTTATTTGTCAACTCGACAGACCTTCTTACTCCTGTTTATGATCTTGTTCTACTCTAGAAACAATGTCATATGAGACTTGTATTTTTCTTTTGATTCAATTGTAATAATTTAGAGGCTTATACACGTGACAACCAGATTTTGGAGGTATTTTTGAGTTTATTATAAAAATTTCCGCATTTTATTGTAATGGTTGAGTTTTAGGCTGACTTGTCTTGGTGGGTTAAGACGAGTGCCATCACGTCCATTTTTGGGTCGTGACAGAAAATCAGTTCTCCTCCACATCATCTTCAAATAATCACCACTCATATATTTTTTTTCTCCAGAAAAATCAACATTTTTGGTGATTAATGCATAGCAATGTGTGTGAATCTCCAAGCATCTTGAATAAGCAATTTGGTCAAAAGCTACAACTAATAAATTCCTCAATAATGATTTTGTATTATTTCCAATTCTAAAACTCTCCAAAAAAATATCAAAAATTGAATTTGGAGTTGTCCATGCTGCATTTAGTGTTGTTATTATTACTGTTTTATCTCCCATGGCTGCCTCTTTTAACACTTTCTTTAATTTAATTTTCTGCTTCTGAAAAAATAACAACAAAATTAGTCAATAATTGGAAATAATTATAAGTCAATTGAAATAAATAATTGCTCAATGTATAATGTATATTGGTAGGTGAATTTGTGCATGCGCATATTTTTAACTGAGCGGTCAAATATGTAACTTCCCTTCTGATACACATCATTTTTTTTCCAAAGATGGTATACACCATTGTTTTTTCAATATAATCATCCAAGTTACTGAATATCTTGCGATAAAAATCTAAAAATTAAACCTATCAAATAAAATATTTGAATTTACTCTTGATTAATTAAAAAGAAACATATAACTCACCTTTGAATAAGTTAGATAATTTTCTTGTGTAGAGCTCTTCTTCCCACTAATATTGGAGTCATAAGTTGATAAATTTTTAGACAAAATGGAGTTGTTTGAATTTGGAAAAAATTCTAAAATGTATGTGTTTGAATGATAATTAAGAACAAGGCAACAAATAGCAACAATGAAGAATAAGATGAAAATCTTGACAATTTTATTGGTGCTTCCTCCCTCTATTTTATCCACCATTTTGTCACTTTCATTCTTGAGCATACCAAGAGCCATGAATATTATATATATATATATATATAGAAAGAGTTTAAGTAATATATATTATATGTTAATATAAATAATTTTAAATTTCACATATTAACAAAAAATATATATAAATATTTTTTTGAATGAATTGCTAATATAAAAAAATTATTTATACTGACGATACTATAGTCTGACCAAACTTCTCTCAAAGTCTTTTAGTGCCTACCCTAAATTTCACCTCTAAAAGCCTCACTCACCACTTTGCCTTTAACTTTAATACACTAGGCAAAGCTATATGAATTTTTAAAGTAAAAATAATTAGTCAAAATATAATATATACTAGCTAGTTAGAAAAAGTAAATAATAAATTTAGTCGTTTATTCGCACAAACAATATCCCAAAAGCTTACTACTTGATTATATAATTCATATCCATCAAGTTCTTTTTTTAAGTTTATGCAATTAGTTCACTATTCTCCTAGTAATAGTTTATATCATTTTGAAATATTATGAAAAATGGTTCTCTAGAAAAAAGATCAAGGTAAATCTTATCATTATAAAAAGAGAGAGTTTTCTCTCCTTTTATCAATAAAAATGTTCAGTATAATGAAGTATGATGAACATTATATGAAATAAAGATTTAAATCCCAAAGACATAAACAAAAAGGTATAAGCTAATTTATTTATTTTCATTTGCTTAAGTCTTTACGGATAAAATTATTCGATTTTGTAATGATGGAAAACTTAGGACTCTATATATGTGCTTGAGGTTCTGCCATATGTAGATAAAACCTATCATATGACCGAAGTTATTAAGGTAAAACTGATTAAAATTTCAGCTATATGTAATGTTAAATATTTTGTCTGAAGTTAGGTATTAGAAAGCTTAGTGACGTTTTAAGTTATTCCGAAATAGATAAAATTACAAATTTTTATATACTACAAATATGACTTAAATAATGATCCTGCAATCAAATATGTGCACTTGGATCTTAATGATTTCAAGTCCTTGTAAAATTACCCAATTACATAATAATAATAAAAAATTACTACTCCTTTATGTAGCTTAATTTCCTACATTTTCTACATCTACCTAATTTTAATTAATTCTAAATATGCAGTACTACACAATAATAATAATATTGCCTAATTTTAACTAATTCTAAAGATGCAGTACCAATAGTACTAAACAATAATAATAAGATCAGACCCAACCTAATTTTACTTTTAATTATTGGACCACTTTTAAAGTCCATCAAACCATCAATTTTTGGGAATATAGTAAAATCTTTTTTTCCATTAAAACATTATCCTTTCTATCGAACAAATGATTAATTCCATTTTCATACTTGACAAAGCCATATGATTCTCAATTAAATCATGTACGATATTTTGTAATTAACAATACCGTCTATTCATAAAGTAGCATGATTGAATTTCTCCATCTGCCTAATTTTAATTAATTCTAAATATAATATAAAACAAAATTGGTCCTTAGCTTCTATAAAAGTAAACCTATTTTTTAAAATACTTAAATTTATTGGACCACTTTTAAAGTCTATCTATTATAGTTCAAAATTATCCCCTCCCCCCCTCCCCCCCCCCCACCCACCTTCCCACACCCCCAACAAATAGTAGGATATCAATGATACAAAATGAGTTTTTTTTACCTAACAAGGAAAAGAAAGTCAAATGGTTAAATACATATGTATCATGTCTTTATTAATTAAGAAAATAAAGAGGTTTGATTGTATACAATTACGGATAGCAAAATTAATGTTAAAACCTTTTAGCTTAGTTTTGATTTGACACTGTTTGGATTAGAAAAAATATTTATTTTGACACCATAAAAAAGAATTAAACTTCATATTAGCATAATCTTGTTCCACGAAAATATGAACAAGAGAAAAATCTTGATTTTTGTTCCTCTAAAATGAAGGAGATTTTCTCCTTATACGGCGATAAGAAAACCACATATGATAAGTACTATAGAAGGTAAATATAATTAAAGAATATTCTATACTAATATTATGTAATCAATTATATATGACAGATAGAAATGATAATTAATAGGAAATCCATTCAAAGTATTCCTAAAAAGGTCCTAAGATTGTTATAGAAATTTGGGAAAAGATATAGAAGCATATTACAATAATAGTAAAATTATTAATTATTTACCTAAATTATGTGATGGTCCTATCATTTTTGAATTTATTTATTTTTGTATTATTTACTCCTCCAAACTATGAATGGGGTTCTTGAATTTATTTTTTTCATATTATTTATCCCCTTCACTCTGAAAGGGTCCTAAGATTGTTATAGAAAGTTTAACCAATGGTTATAAATTAATTATTAATCCCAATATGTACAATAGAGACATTATTTATCTGTAGAAATAAAGAGATTGAGAATAAAAGCAAATTTGAATGAGTTTATTCAATCATAACATCTATTTAAATATAAGTAAATGTAACTAACTCAAGTAAATTTAAGGAAAACTAATTTTAAGGAACTAATTTAACATCCAATCTTGTAGATATGATTAGATACCTAATTAAAACTAATTCAAACTAACTAAATATATTCTTAACAAACTGATAACTACAAGCATATCTTAATAATAATTACCAAATGAATTCTCTCTATTATATAAATAAAAGAACATTAGAACATTTCCCAATATTGCAAAAATATATATCTTGGTATACACAAAAATGTATCTAAAAATGATTTTTCCGTTGATTCTATTGATGATGTTTGTTGTTGAAGAAAATTACCTTGTAAAAGGTGACACCCCTGCCATTGTTCAATGTGATCAAGTTTCATGCACAAAAAAATGCATAGAAGCTTATGGGCTCAAATTAAAAAATGCTTATTGTAAGCAAACTGTATTTGGAAATGTTTGTATTTGTGAACACAATCCATAAAGTATCAAAAAAAAGAAAGTTTACTTATGTCAAATAAGAAAATCAAATGTCATGGAAGTGATTAAGAATTTTATGTAAGACATTTTTTTTTCATGTTGTTGATGGTTGTACTTTCTAATTTTAATTCGATTTCTTTGAATTAACTATTTCATTTTGTCATGTTCAATGCGAAAAAGTGAAACAAGGTACAAAATTTCATTAGACATGTTCATCTATCCTTCTCCACTCAATATATGGTACAAAGTTACTTATGTCAACACTTGAAGTTATTACCACTAGATGAAAGTTCGGTGTTTCTTTTATCTTTCATATTATTTAAAAATCTTTTAATATATTTTGATTTTAAATCATTAACTTGTTGAGCCGTCCTTGATTATGTCATATAATGATGATATAACTAAGGGTGAAGAAGGTATAAGTATCCCCTTCAATAATAGGTGAAATCTCAGTGACACATCTCGACTATATACATGAGTTCTATTACCTCCTAAATTATTTTAAAGAGTAATAAATATATTCTTAACACAACCTAAGACTTGTATAACCACTCATATCACTTCAATCCCCAAAAACTCAAGCTATTCAGTTTGAATTTTAAAATTTTAGATTATTGCATCTAATTGAAGTTTTTGACATAATAAAAAAGATAGAATAAATTTCATAAAAGCTGATCTAATATCTCCGTTAAAGAAACGATCTAAAACTTTAATCCGAGAAGAATTGAAGTTTGGGGTCATTTATTCCTGATTGAATTTGGGTTGAGAAAGGCTTTGATAAGGAAAAGATAAGGAGGAGGGGTGTTTTTGATGGAGAACTCCACAATATATTTTGAGCATTTAGGGGCCATTTAACAGAATTAGACAACTTTTTTAAAAAAAAATTGTGAGTCTTAGCCCATGAATATATGATGATATGATTTTTGGTTGATTTCTTTCACAAATCTTTACGGGAACCTCCGGAACGACTTGGAGGAAAATTAAGTATAGCCTCATCGATCAATGGCATATTTGTTGCATTTAGGGGCCACGACACATATAATTAGGCGATTTGCTCAGTTTTTTCTTTGTGTGTTTTAGCCCATGAATATTTTTGTGATATGATTTTTGATCCATTTCTTTCCTAAACCTTTACATGACCATCTGTAATGACCTGGGGGGGAAGTATATATAGCATCACCATGATCCATGACTTATTTTTAGTATTTGAGGGTCAACCAACAAGAATTAGATGATTTTCTCACATTTTTCATGTGTGTTAGCTCATGAATATTTTGGTAATATGGTTTTCGGTCGATTCTTTTTCAAAACATTTATAGGACCTTCCGTAATGACCTAGGGAAACAATACATATAGCCTCACCATGATCCACAACATACTTTTAGCAGTTAGGGGCCACTAAATAGAAATTAGGTGATTTTCTTATATTTTGAGTGTGTTAGCATATGAATATTTTGGTGATATGGTTTTCGATAAAAAAATTCCAAAACCTTTACGAGACTCTCTGTAATGAGTTGGGGAAACAATACATATAACCTCACGATGATCCACGACATATTTTTAGAATTTAGGGGCCACTCAACAAGAATTATGCGATATTCTCAGATTTCCTTGTCTGTTAGCCCATAAATATTTTGATGACATGTTTTTTGGTTGATATTTTATCACGGGACCCTCTGTAATGACCTAGGAAAACAATACATATAGCCTTACCATGATCCACGATATTTGTTTAGCATTTAGGGGCTACTCAACAGGAATTGCACATTTTTTTCATTTTTCATGTGTTTTAGTCCATAAATATTTTGGTAATATGATTTTCGATCGATTGTTTTCCAAAATCTTTAAAATACCGTCCATAATGACATAGAAAAAAGTATGCATAGCCTTGCCATGGTCCACGACATATTTTGTCCTCTCGGCCCAAATAAAGTATGGCGATAGATTAGAAGATGAAATTGAGAGAACAATGTGTTTTTTTAAAAAAAAATCTTTTTCTTATTTATTTAAGTTAAATTTCATGTGTCTTTGTTTTTTTTTTTTTTTTGCTATTCTGGTGTGTAAATTGCATGCTTATTTTATGTTTGAGTGCAAAAATCTTCTTGGAGCATCGAGGTGATAAAGGGACTTGATTAGGATGTTCAAGTGAAATATATGAATTAGTTTAGAAATTATCTATGTATTACGTTTTTTAAAAGATAAAGAAGAAAATAGACAATTTATGTTATAAAAGAGAATAAAATTATCAAAAACAAAAAACTTTTCCTCTTAAACAAAATTCACTATCTCTAAAATACTATATGATGGTTCATGCTATTATTTTCTTCATGAAAGAAAGGATCCTCAATTTATAGAATTTCCTAAAAAAAAGGATTAATTTATTATTTCTCTCTAGAAAACAAAATATTCCTAATAAAGTAAGAATAATAATCCAAAATTTAGTAGTGTTGACTATACATTGCTTGAATAGCAAAAACATTTAAAAATAATTTTAAACAACTAAAGAAGATTTCACAATAAACATATTGAAAACCCATTCAAAATATTCCTAAAAGAGTCCTAAGGTTATTATAGACATTTTATAAATGCTAATAAGAAATTAATTATTAATCTCAATATGTACAATGTATATACATTAGACACATCTATATATAAAGAGAGCACAATATTAATTTTTTCCAACATTACAAAAATATTATATATCTTGGTATAAGAAAAAATGCATCAAAAAATGGTCTTTCACTTGGTTCTCTTGATGATATTTGTTATTGCTGCAAATGGTCAAACAGTCATTATTGAATGTGATCAAGCTTCTTGCTCAAAAAAATGCCAAGATGTTTATGGACCCAAATTAATAAAAGCTTATTGTAAGCAAACAATATTTGGAAATTTTTGTATTTGTGAACATAATCCAGTCATCCATAAAGGATCAAGGAAGAGTTTACTTATGTTATAAATGAAATAAGAAAATAAAATTATTTATATTTCATGTCTTTTTTATGATTGCACTTTCTACTATTTTAATTCGATTTCTCTGAATTAGCTATTCTATTTTGTAATGTTTAATTTTTATATATACATAAGAAAAGAAGAATTATATCTTTGTGTCTCATTTAATTTAATTGAGAAATGTCTAAGGGCGAATAATATTAGTGGTACATGGTACGAAACTCAATGAGTATATTATATAACATACTCATTATTATCCCTTTTCACTCGATACAATGCTTTGGTACTATCAACATGGGGCCGGGGGGGGGGGGGTTGTGTTTAACGTGGTTCTTAGGTGTTTTTTTATTTTTGGAAAAATGATTCAAGTGAATAACCAGGCTAACACATTGTGAGTTTTTATTACTGCCAAAGATCTGATGATTAGAGGTGTATAAGTCAAATCGTAAAGTCAAATTGAATCGACAAATTAAATTAAACCAAAAAAAAAAATGATTTGTGGTTTGGTGTGGTTGGTTTGATGTTGGAAAAAAAATCGACCACTCTTGGTTTGGTTTGGTATTCAAAGAAAAAAAAGTCAAATCGAACCCAAACCAAATCGACATAATATAAATATATAACTTTATTTTATTTATAGATAAAAATATTATTTATAATTTACTTTGTTAATATATTTTTAGTTAGTTTATAATTTTCAATGTTTATATATATTATTTCAAATTTTGGCTTGTAAAATTTTGTAAATATTTTATTTTATACTAGTGTGAAATAAGTGAATTTATCCAGTTGAGGCATTCTTGATTGATTGAGGCTAGAGGACTTGACGGATCACCTTAGAGGTCGGAAGAAGATTCTTGGAACTATACTAGTGACCTACCCAATTTATTGTAGTAGGTAGCGGGAGGAGAGATCCATTTTGGTGGGATGGACCGTTTAGTTCTCCTAGATTAGAATATCAAAGGAGGACGTTGCGGATGCCGGGGGCGGACACGACTTCTTCTAAGGCTAGAAGACCGCTGGAAGACACCCAGGACTATAGCATGTCGTGAAAGAAGCACACTGGACAGGCGTGCTAAGATCAGAAGTTACAATAATATTGCTATAGTTTTTCAAATTCGAAGTTAACAATTTACTTTGTAAACATTTCGTTTTGTATTCAGTTTGATTGTAGCCTTTGATCTTATTAATTTAACATAATGAACATTGATATTTCAAAAATAAAAAAAATTTACTCATGTGAATTTTATCGTCTTTTCGAAGATTTTTATTCATTTAACATTTTTTGAGCTTAGCTTATCACACAAGTATAAGTGAAAATATATTTGATCTCTTTTTCAAAGACTGTATAGTTGTAAGAAATCGAAAAACCAAAAAAACCGACTAAAGTCGAAACCGAAAAACCCGACTTTATGTGGTTTGATTTGATTTTCAGATTTAATAAATTGACATAATTGGTTTAGATTTTTTTAATGAAAAATCAAACCAAACCGACCTATGTACACCCCTACTGATGATCATTGTCGTCAGATTTTGAAAATTTTAGTTTTTTTCAAATATTCTTAACATACTAACTTTTGAGTTTTTTTTTCTTTAAAAATCGATGAGAGTTCGTCGTTTGTTTGATTTCATCTTTTTTTTTTATATATTCAAAACTCAAAAAAAAAATAGATAAAATTTGAAGTCCCTAATTTTCATATACATCGAATAATTGCAAGACAAATATTTCCGGCAATTTAGTGATGATTTTTTAAAACAATTTGATTTGGATTTTTCATTGATTTGAATTTCTCATAGGAGTTTTTGGTTGATTTGGTTTAAAAGAAAGTCTTTGTTGGATTTTAAGATGAAAGTAGGTCTAATTTGAAAGGTTGGGTGTTAATGGTGGAAGAAGGTTTAGAAATAATGGCAAAATAATGAAAAAGTATTGAAATTTTTGAGGAAAAAAAAGATTTAAATGAAAAATATAGTGTCAGACGCTTGTATTTCATTTTTTGGATAAAAAAAAAATTTTGACTTCTAAAGAAGGTAATAATTCCACTTAGAAAAAAATACTTGGGGGAGGGGATTTTACAAAGTATTCTTCTTTTTTATTATTTTAAATATATGGTGATAGATGAGAAGATTAAATCTTATGGTAAATAGTTTGTCCTTTGTTGAAGAAAACAAAAGGTTTCTTATAAAGTAAGAAAATTAATCCAATTTTTTTTAGTCTTGACTATCAACAACAAAAATACTTAACTTGACACCATAAAAGAATGAAACAATTAGATGGATATTTCACTATAAACATATTGAGAACACATTCAAAATATTCCTAAAAAGAGTCCCAAGATTATTATAGACATTTTATAAATGCTAATAAGAAATTAATTATTAATCTCAACATGTACAATGGATATACATTAGACACATCTATATATAAAGAGAGCACAATATTAATTTTTTCCAACATTACAAAAATATTATATATCTTGGTATAAGAAAAAATGCATCAAAAAATGGTCTTTCACTTGGTTCTTTTGATGATATTTGTTATTGCTGCAAATGGTCAAACAGTCATTATTGAATGTGATCAAGCTTCTTGCTCAAAAAAATGCCAAGATGCTTATGGACCCAAATTAATAAAAGCTTATTGTAAGCAAACAATATTTGGAAATTTTTGTATTTGTGAACACAATCCAGTCATCCATAAAGGATCAAGGAAGAGTTTACTTATGTTATAAATGAAATAAGAAAATTATTTATATTTCATGTCTTTTGATGATTGCACTTTCTACTATTTTAATTCTATTTTTCTGAATTAGTTTAATTTATATATACATAGGAAAAGAAGGATCCTTATATTTTTATGTCTCATATAATTTAATTGAGAATATTGAAAATACATATGAATAAAATCGAAAATTCATTGAGCACCGCAATATCTCTTCAACTTCAATAATTTAACCTTTTGTTTTCTTTAATTTCATCTCTTCTTTTTATTTTTGAATCTTAAAGTTAAAACAGCATTAGAAATTTAGATATTTACATCTATATTCATTCATTGGAATAATTAGATAAATTTGAAGTCCCTAATTTTCATATTCATTGGAATAATTGCAAGTCAATATTTAAATGATATATATAGTGTCAGACGAGTGTATTAGAATTTTTTTGATATTCCTCTCGACCCAAATTGATATATAGGTGGGGGGAGGTGGATATTTTACAAAGTATTCTTCTTTTTTCTTATTTTAAATATATGGTGATAGATGAGAAGATGAATTTTATTTTATTTTTACAAATCTTTTTTCTTATTTGTTTGAGTTAAAATACATGTGTAAATTGCATAAACATTTTGTGTTCAGCTGCAAATATCTTCTTGGAGTGTCTTGGTGATAAGAGACTCGATTGAGATATTTAAGTGAAAATTTTAAACTAGTTTAGAAAACTATCAATATATTTAAGTTTTTTTAAAAAATAACGAAGAAAATATACCATCTACGTTTTAATGAAAATTCTCTAACTCTAAAAGACTATGGATCATATAATTATGTTCTTATAGAAAGGAAGAGTCCTAAAATTATTATAGACATTTTTTAAAATGGCAATAAGAAATTAATTATTAATCTCAAAATGTACAATGGATACATCAAATATATATAACGCAATAATTTTAAACAATTATAGACATAAGAAAACCCCTTCAAAATATTCCTAAGAGAGTCCTAAAATAATTAAACAATTATAGACATAAGAAAACCTCTTCAAAATATTCCAAAAAGAGTCCTAAAATTATTTAGACATTTTTTAAAATGGCAATAAGAAATTAATTATTAATCTCAAAATGTAAAATGGACACATCAAATATATACTATATATATAGAGCACAATAATTTTTTCCAACATTGCAAAAATATTACTATCTTGGTATAAAAAAAGAAAAGAAGAAGAAATGCATCCAAAAATGGTCTTTCACTTGGTTCTTTTGATGATAT
>JAJOOR010025753.1:0-11713 GCA_036250505.1 Solanum acaule | reverse complement strand
ATAGGAAATTACCAAAGCATCCTTCAATACATCAATAATGGGTCCGACTTTTTGTTTTTAAGAAATTGCACATTCGAAGGATATTTTTGTCCAAAGTGGAAATATTGTGTAAAAAATGTGTATTTATTGTGATTTTGAATGTTTTGAGGGGTAATAGGACGCACACAAAGTTAAGGTGTCTTTTTGAAAATCTGGGACAACTTCAAGTATCGCTTAATGTTTTTTCTCAAAATCTAATTTACTTTCGTAAACTATGTGTCAGATCAAAATCAGATTAACAAATTCAAAAGGAATGAGTAATAAATAGCTCATACAATGACATATTTATTATTTAACTTGTTAGCTTGTTAGCTTTTGGTTGAAAGCTAACAAGATAGTTAGAATGATAGTTGCATTGTGAAAATCTTGTTAGCTTTTGGTTGAAAGTTAACAATATAGTTAGAATGATAGTTGCATTGTGGCTTATTATATATATATATATATATATATATATATATAATACATATTATACCTAATATTTACGACTATATATGTGACATATTTTTATATATGTGCATATTATATATTTATATCAACTACTTATATATTTTGGTAAAATCCCAACTCTCAATCTCAAGAATTCTTTCCAATATCTCAAAGTAGCATTAGTATAGTTTGCTTGAATAAATTTATTAATCTCATTGACCCAACATTATTATTAAAGTGATGCACTTCATCTTGTCATTTATTTTCTTGAGATTTTTACACTTTATATTACATGGTTTAAGCTTATAATCAAAACAAGTCCATATTTTAAGATTTTACCTTATGTAGATCATTATCATTTCAATTTTTTAAAATTCGCTATGTTACTTTTTCTCGCTTGATTATTTTCTAGCAACAAATATTACAACTCTGGTTGATAGTCTATAATACATTAATACTTATTTATATTAATTTACGCTTAATAGAATTATATTTTATATGCTTTTAAACAAGAACAACATTAGTTTACAAGGTAAACACAATGGAACAATACTTAAATGTTGTCAACCGATTAAGCCTAGTAAATTTAATTTTTTAAAAATAATAAAAAGTGATAGTCATATTTATCATTAAAGATTAAAGTGAAAAAAATTAATTTATTTTTAGAGATTGGTGCAACTTTTTTGATGTATAATTTATACTTTTAAATATATTTTTAGCGTCTAATGCAATTTTTTGTGTTGCATATTTTAGAATTTGATGAAACATTTCTAGTGCTTATGATTAATTTTTTTGTCCAATGTTTTCGTTAAACCTAACGAACAAAAAATGTTAAAGATTTGACAGAGACTAAAAATATTAACAGAAGAAATTGTTCATATGTTAAGCACCCTCTATCTCCAGCTCTAAAGTTATGGGTTTGAGTCACCAAGAGAGGGTAAAAAGAATGAAGGATCCTAAAGAAGGATTAAAAAAGGACTAAAAGTTTTAATTTCTGACAACTTAAAAATCTAAAGAGGAAACTGTCAAGAATATATTTAAGAAACTATTTTGAACAATAACTTAAATGTAAGGGATCATTTTTGTGTTTTTTTGAGGTTATATTCAACGATAATTATGTAGAAGTATTAATTTATTTAATTGATTTGGTTAATTTTTAATTAAATCACGAATACCCTAATGTAAGGGTTTAATTTATGGATGAGAGGGAAATGGAACAAAAGTAATAATACTAAGGATCCATTTGGTGTGATATATGGATAAAAAAAAGATATTTGAGATTTAAAAAAATGGCAATTAACAGATTATTTTATTAATTACCAAGTAATATATTTAAAACCGAGCTAACTATTACCGTGGTTGCTCCTCATAATATCTTTATAGTAACCTAAGAAACTTTAAACACATAAATCCTATAATGAACATATAGTTTCATAAAGATTCATATTGCCCCTCACTCATACACATGTTTATCTTTATAGTATAAAGCAATGCCTCTTTTGTTGTGGTAACTTGATGGAATATCCCACCATTTCTCTCACACCAAATCTCATAAACCACTACTGTAAAGCAAGCTTTTAGAAGAACCTTATGTGTTGAGCTGATTTTGTTGTTGTTATGTGCCCAAGTCCATTCTTGGTCTTAAGGAAGTATACGTCCTTGTCATTCCAATCATCTCAATGTACTCTGCTAGATGTGGTGAGAATATTCACAATCGAAGAAGAGGTGGTGCAGTGATTCATCGTGCTCACATAATATACATATGTTGTCCACTGTCATGCCCCATTTTAATAGAACATCTTTGATTCTAAGGCTTTATAAAAGTGTCAGATGAAGGTTTTTTTAGGGCTTGCTGCATTATAGCAGATCAAACCTCTCCATGGAACATTTGTAACTGGTCCTCTTAGGATCTTATATGCGTTTTTTATCATAAACTTATCACTTCTAATCAATTGATTATGATTTGTAAGCAGGGTCCAGTATTTTCTCATATTGAAGATCTAAGCCTGTTTGGGAACCTCCATTGTGAGATAATTTTGATGTTTTATGTAGTAAGCATGAATCTAGGAAATCCACAGTTTCTCCTTGCTCTTACTCAGAGCCCACATTAACGTACATACAACGGCGTGATTTCTTACTTTTAAGTTGATGAAGTTCAGACCTCCAACTCCTTTTGGTAAACAAATCTTCTCCCAAGTTACCCATAGCCCTTCTAGAGATTCTTGCTTCACTTGTCCATAAATAGGGTCTGCAAGCTGCCTCAATCAGTTTAATCACCTTTTGAGGAAGTAGAAAGATAAATTTTTGATATCTCTTAATTTCTTGTTTGATTGTTTGAGACTGCTTAACCCAAGATTAGTACTCCCTCTGGCCCTAATTACTTGTCCGTTTTTCCTTTTTTAGTTGTTCCTAATTACTTATCAATTGTGACAGACAATTTTTTTTTACCTATTATACTCTTAATTAATGATTTTGAAAAAGATAGAACTTCTTGAAAATCTTAAATTTATAATTCACCCACTTCATAATTATTAGGGGCAAAATGGTAAACTTATTATGTCAATTATTGTTTTCTTAATAAGTGTGTCAATTCAAAAGTGGACAAGTAATTAGGGACAAAGGGAGTACTTGATGAGTTATCCTTTCCTCTAGGTGGAACAACAATTATGAGATAACTTATTCCGAGATGAAATAGTTAAAGTAACAAAAATATCCCTCAAATCCTTTTTATAGTCACTTTCACATATTTTACATCTATAGAGAATATTTTATCGTAAACAAATAACTTATTCTTAGAAATTATGCAAGATATGTTATTTTATACAATGAATTAAATATTCACTAAGAAATAGTAGTACTAAAATAACTAATTCAATCGTAACCTGTCATTTTTTTTAGGAAAAAGGATAAATATATCCTCAAACTATTGTAAATGGTATGCAGATACCCTCCGCCATACTTTTGGGACATTGGTGCCCCTGCTGTCCAAAAACTAGAGCATATATACCCTTTATACTAACATACATACACGTGTCATAATCTTATTCGCCGACCCAATATATTAGATTGCACCATGTGTCCCTATTTAGTCTTCCTTTAGAGTGGAGGGTATATATGCTCTAGTTTTTTTATGGCAGAGGCACCAATGTCCCAAAAATATGACGGAGGATATCTGCATACTATTTACAATAGTTCAAGATATATTTGTCGTTTGTCCCTTTTTTTTTTTTAAATAAATGAAAAGTTATGTTATTAATGTTAATATCTCTTAAAAAAGGGACATATTGGGTAAAAAATCTCCAAACTCCTATTAAAACCCCAATTCTTCAGCAGCCCTAAAAAATCCCTTTGCCGCCACACTCCCCAGCCTGTTCGACTCCATAGTCAGCAGCCATGCCGAAGCATTATCGGCCTGCTGTGAGTTTCTACCTTTTGCTTAATTAGTTAAGTTTCGCCTTTTTTTTTCTTTCAATTTGGATATAATTTTTGTATGTTGTTTTACAGGGGAAGAAAAAAGAAGGAAATGCTGCAAGATATATTACAAGGTCACAAGCTGTGAAATATCTTCAAGTCAGTTTATCACTGTTCAGGTATTCCCTTTTTCTCTCTGTTTATTGAATAAGTTCTTGTGATTTGGTCTTAGAGTGTTCTTGTATTTGAAATATATGATTTTTATAGTGTATCTGCTGAGTTTGAGCTATTGGTTGTATAAATTCAGTGGCGGAGCTAGGTTGAAGAAAGGGGGTTAAAATTACACTGTTCAAATAGGAAAAAAAAAGGATGGTTTTTGGTTTGTTTATGTGTAAACTGTTTTTTGGTCTTGCCCCTTTTCTCTATATTTATCCTTTTTGTTGAGAAGAACAAGTTCTTGTGGTTAGGTCTTAGATTTTATGGCGTATCTGCTGATTTTGATCTATTGGTTGTATAAATTCTGTGGTGGAGCTAGGTTGATGAAAGGGGGAATTCATATTATACTGTTCAAATAGGAAAAAAAGGATTTTTTTGGTTTGTTTACATATAAGCTGTTTTTTGGTCTCTCCCCTTTTCTCTCTATTTATCCTTTTTGTTGAGAAGAGTAAGTTCTTGTGGTTAGGTCTTAGATTTTATGGTGTATCTGCTGATTTTGAGCTATTGGTTGTATAAATTCAGTGGTGGAGCTAGGTTGAAGAAAGGGGATTCAGATTGTACTGTTCAATTAGGGAAAAGGGGATTCTTTGGTTTGTTTATATATAAGCTGTTGAATCGCCTTGACATAAGAAAAAGATATAGTGAAGTGGCAAAGGGGTTCAAAAATTGTTACTTTGAATTAGTTGTATGAATATCTGGCTTTGGCACTTCTTGTGTTTTTATTATTGAAGTATAAGCTTTGTTGGTGTCTTTATTAGTATGCAGTTAATGTTAAAAAGTTTCAGACTTTAATTTGCATGGAAGGGATTTAGGGATGACTCAATTCTGAACTAGTTGGAGTCGGTTTATATGTGTCTGTTTTAAGCAGTTGGCTCTACTATGGCTTTCTTTAGGGAAATATTATTTACGACCTTTTATTGTTTTATGTGGATACAGGAAGCTATGCATCTTGAAAGGTATTTTCCCCCGTGAACCAAAGAAGAAGGTTAAGGGAAACCACCATACCTACTATCACACCAAAGATATTTTGTTCCTTAAACATGAGCCCTTACTTGAGAAGTTCAGAGAAATGCGAGCATATGAGAAGAAGATCAAGAAAGCAGTCTCAAAGAAGAACCGGGATCTTGCTGAACGCCTGCTAACTCGCAAGCCCAGTTATACCCTTGACATGCTTATTCGAGAGAGGTTAGTTTATTCGATCGTAGACATCATTATTTTACAAGTGAGCCAGAAGCATGCCTGGTACTTAACTGCTATTGTTTATCAATGATTGTTCTAGGTACCCAAAATTCATTGATGCACTTAGAGATTTGGATGACTGCCTTAGTATGGTACACTTGTTTGCTGCATTACCTGCTGTAGAGAGAGAAAAGATACCGGTAAACCGTGTCCATAACTGCCGAAGGTGAAGCATTTTTTTTCAGGTCTAGTTGGTAGTGTTATTTTCTTTTACCTATATACATACTTATCAACCGTACTCTTATGATGGATTAGGTTGGGTCATGAATGGCAAGCCTACATTGCTCGCACTCATAAACTAAGGAAAACATTTATATCAGTGAAAGGAATATATTACCAGGTATTATGACTTCGTAATTTGTTTAGTTCCCACGAACATGGTGATATTTTTTTCTTAGCTTGATTTACTAGTTGCTCTCTGCAGGCAGAAATAGATGGGCAGAAAATCACTTGGTTGACTCCACATGCATTGCAACAAGTTCTTCCTGATGACGTTGACTACAACATCATGCTGACTTTCTTGGAATTTTATGAGGCCAGTAGCATTTGTATATATCATTATTTTGAATTTGTATTTGTGGTATTTGTTGCTTGTAAGAGTAATTCTGCTTAAGACCCTCTATAGTAGAAGTCTTGATCATTTCCTTGAGTCTGCAATTTTTGCTGGAGAGTTGAGAAGAATATAATTCGTAGTGGTGAGCCATCTTTTTAACTGCATACCTGTATAAATGCAAACTTGGCCAGTATATTGAGAGTGCAATAGAAAAAATATGCTCTCTTGCTCATTCTCTTGCAATTGTGTGCAAATACTAGTTAGTTGGAAGTGAACTAGTATTTGGCAAAGTTGTATGCCTCTCCCTTGAATTTGATTAGGGAGAGCATTTTGCTTGCTTCTATCTCAGTCTTTCATAGATTTACATTGGTGGAGTTAGATGCATCTGTGTATTTACCTTTTCAAGAAAGGAGTTGTATGCTACTCATTGAATTTAAAAGAGAGAGAGAGAGAGAGAGAGGGGAGAAGGAGAGTATTTTCTTGCTTCTATGAGTTGATTTCTCCAATATGTTATTATCTTATAATTGTTGAGTTTAACATGTTAAATTTTTCGAATGCAGACACTCCAAGCTTTTGTTAATTTCAAGCTTTACCATTCAATTAATGTGAAGTATCCTCCCATTCTTGATCCTCGGCTTGAAGCTTTAGCTGCCGGTAAGATTTCATCTTTTCCTTTTTACTTCATTTTTTATCAGCTGTTAACAAAATTCTCACATTTTCTACAGATCTTTATGCATTATCTAGGTACTTCGATAACAGAGCCTCCATGACAGAGTCAACAACTACTAGCTTCTCTGAATCTGATGTGAGTAAGGACCAAGGAAAGGGGCCAAACTATGACGAATCTGAACTTAGACTTGCTCAACTGCAACAACAGCTTCCTTCCAATGAGCCAGGTGCATTAATGCACCTTGTTCAAAATGCTGCGGAAACTGATGAAGATGATTCCGAAACCAGGGAATGCAAAACACTTTTCAAGGATGTCAAGTTCTTCTTGAGTCGTGAGGTGGGCGATGTTTCTTTTAAAGTGAAAACAATATAATTAAAATGGTGGTTTTTGTAATATGAAGAAACTTATATTTTCATTTTGATAAAATATATATAAAGAAGTTTATATTGATAAGAAATTATTTTTTTCTTTGTGTCCATCTTTTTCTGCTATCTTCGTTCATTTCAAACTGTAGCTGGAAAAAGGGAGTGTGGTGGTTTGTCATTCTGTGATAGCATGGGAGCACTTTAGTAAGGGAAGTTCAAAATAGCAATGTTAGCTGGATAAGATTCATAGTAGAAAATTGCATTTACTCCCAAAAGATGATCATTTAATTGCATCAACATGGAAATTCAAAATGCTTAGTTTGTTTGTGAATCCTCTTCGGATTGGCTATGGCATTTTCATTTCAAATGTAGCCCTACGATAGTTGATATAGAGGAGGTGCTTGGCTGTGCCAGAAGTAGAACATGAGGGAACTGTGTAGTAGTCGTTTTGACAAATTAATCTGGTTGCTATGCCAATTATTGTTGATTTTTTTCATTTCTTGTTTTGGATTGAATTCCTTGTTAAGCATATTTATCCCATTCATATTCATTTAATTTATTATTTGAAGTTGACATTTCACTTTGTGGAAGAATGACCTTCTGAATTTGTAGCTCCTATGCATCCCCTTTTTGCCTACTAAACTAATATTGTTGTGACCGTGGTGCTGCCGTGCATCCTTTTCATTTTTTGTTCCTTTTCTGATTTATCATGTTGCTTTTGTCTCTCATGCTCAGGTTCCCAGAGAGTCACTGTTGTTTGTTATCCCTGCTTTTGGTGGTAGCGTTTCTTGGGATGGTGAAGGGGCACCATTTAAAGAGACTGACCAAAATATCACTCATCAGGTAATTTTTTTTATTTTTTATTTTTGTGAAGGTAACATTCATCAGGTAAGGTTTTGCGAAATTGTAATTTTGTAAAAATAAACCAAGCCTGAAAACAGTTCTTGAAATCTGGATTTAGCATGTTTCTTGTGAAACTGTATATGTGATACGTCTTGTTTCTACTTCTCGAAACCCTCCTTTAATGTTTTCACAAGTAGAAAAATAACTTCACGTCTTTCTGGTTTCTGCCTTCTCTTCCTCACATTGTAGAATTTACTTGTAAAAAGAGTTGTTACCATTTGATAGTAACAATGATTGGTGTTGCACCTCTAGCGTGGTTGTTGTGGCTTTGACTTGGACACACTTTGTAAGAGGAAAGCATTGACTTAAAAATTTGGACGTTGCACTTTATGGTCATCATGTCAATAGGTCTGAAACTGAGATGATGATGTTGTGTGTGTGTATTGTATCTATATGAGGTGCTTCTATCCTCTTAGAGAGTGAATATGCCTCCAGTGCCTAGGTGAGAACGGTGAAAGAAAGAGAAGGGGAAGCAATGAGGTAGAGGAATCAGTCGACTCATTAGGATCACGACCTGCTGCAGCTTATGTAGTGGTTGGCCTTTTAAGCTCACTAAGCTGCGCTTCCCTCTCCCTTTCACTAAGTAAGTGGAAAATAGTTGTCAGCATAGTCTATGGAAGCATTTGATTCATTAGGAATAGGACCACAATCTGCTGCAGCTTATGTAGTGGTTGGCCTTATAAGCTTGCCTGGTGTCACTTCCCTCTCCCCTTCACTTATTAAGTGGAAAATAGTTGTCAGCATACATTATGTATGTATAGCTGACATTTAATTTAGCAGTGCTAAAATGGAGTGTGTGCCATTCGATTTGACATTGAAGGAGTGTACAATTATATTTTAACCTCCTCGGCTTTGGATTAAGCCTAATATACCTAGTGTATACTCATTTAACCGTGTGCCGGTTTATCTGGGAGTCTATGCAGTTTGTAAGAAATAGTTGTTTGTTCGAGATGTAGTTGATTGATTCATTGACTGAAGTGATAGACTGCAATTAAACATTTGTGGTCATTTATGATTATGAGATTGTAATTGCAAATGGAATTTCTATTTCACCTTCTTGCTGTCTTTTGGTTTGTGATAAAAATTTATCCTAGCACGTGTCAAGCTTAATTGTGCTGCTTCTCTTATATATTCTGCAGTGTTTATTAAAACAAAAGCGATAGGTATTATTAACCATATTAGGTAGAAAAAGCTGGTTATAAAGCATTTTATTATTGATCACAGCTTGAATAAAATGAAAAGAGGTTAGTGTTTTAGGATGTTCCTGATCAAAGGTGTGGTTAGGATCCACAATCTTAATGTCAGGGGAAGGCATCCAATTGCGTAATGTCTAGCGTTAATAATGGAAGTCTTGTGCTTAGGGCAAGTGTTCTTACACATATATTGAAACATTCTTTTAGTTTTACATTCCTTGTGAAATATTTGGTTCTGACATTGGGTTCATATCATCATATGCTTGTGCAGATTGTTGACCGGCCAACACAGGGACACAAATTCCTTTCCCGAGAATATGTCCAGCCACAGTGGATTTATGATTGTGTTAATGCACGAATCCTTTTACCAGTTGAGGAATATATCGTGGGAAGGTATGCTCCAAATAAGATAATGTGTCTGTCTTAGTTTTCTATTATTTGTTTGCTAACAATAAAAGTCAACTAAACAGTGATGAATGCTTAATATTGTCTTCAGGATTCCTCCGCCACACTTATCACCTTTTGTTGATAATGAGGCCGAAGGCTATGTTCCTGAATATGCAGAGACCATCAAGCGTCTACAGGCAGCCGCAAGAAATGAAGTGCTTCCAATGCCAGGGGTGGGCAAAGAGGATTTGGACGACCCTCAAAATTTACTTGTGGAAGGCGTCATCGACCGTGCTGAAGCTATTGAAGCTGCCACGAAAAAGCGGAAGGTACGGTTTAGATGAGAGATTTGAGAAGAAGATACATGGTTTGATTTAACCTTAAAAGGAAGCATTTGCTTGAAATCCTGGCTAATATTTATGATGTCTCTCCTAGAAGAGCAGTGGCATTTTTGACTTGCCTAGTAATGTTTTAATACTAGATACCAATATCTAATAGCTTTTCAGCTGATTCTTCATTTGTACTTTAATGCTACACATTTATTCCAGCCTAACATAATTTGGATGGTGCAGATGTCTGTTCTTCAGAAGCAGTATCATGATGAATTGAAAAAAGAACTTCGAAGTACCCAAATTTCTACTGCTTCAGATGGGAATAAGGAGAGTGTTTCTGAGCACATTGATGCTGGAGAAGATTCTCTTCCAGATTTAAGTCAAATTTCCAAGGATGCTGACAGCATGTCCAAGATTGTCATGCCACGTAAAAAGCAGAAGCTACTAAAAGCTATGGAGGTAATGTTTTTGATGCTCTCATAGTTCCACACAATGATATTTTTCTGTATTCTAGCAGGTACTAAAACTACGCAATGTTACCTTGCGTCATCATGGAACTTGTTATCTCACCACATATAGGAACTTACTGCAGTGTACTTCAGTGTGTTCCCAACTACTTATTTCAGAATCACTTGTTATAGAAGCAGACACCCTTGCTAACTCCCCTTATAACTTGCAGCATTTTTATTCGTCATCTTTGTTTCTCACGAGGCTGATGGGAGACATATCTTACTGCCCACACATGTTTTCACTTTGTACATTATGAAGTTTTCTTTGTCTTGACTGATGATTCATGTATACAACTAACTGTCTTGCAGATTGGGAAAGAGCGTAAACAAGCTAGTGTTGATCGTTTGAAAGAGAGGAAGAAAAAGATTGAAGAAGGAAAGAAGTCAGGGAAATAAGCAAAAGCAACAAGTTTCCGTGATCTGAAATCGTTTGCTGTGCTGTGCTGTGCTGTTTATCGTTTTTTCGTTTGGGATTGTTAGTTCTACAATATTTGTATATTTCTGCCAATTTGGCTAAAATTTTGCTATCGTAGGTGTGTTGTGTTTTAGTAGTATTGTACGTCTTTTGAATACCATTTCTCAGCAGCTAATACATGCACCTTTTTCCTGGATATGCAAGACAATATTAATGATTTAATTGTCAATTGTGATCTTAATAGATGAGGAATTTTAGGTCACTAAAATCATATTATGATAATGTGTTGCATGCTTCTTTGAATATTTCTTGTATATGTTCATACTGTATTGCAAAATATGATCAATTTGGTTTAACCTTGATTCAATACAACTCATTTTCCAAAAAAATATTTACTACTTTCCTTCGTACCAAACACACCCTATAAAGGATAAAAAGAATAAGAAAAAACTCTTATAATGGAAATACGTATTTCTCTACATAATAAAAAATAATAAATCATATGAATACCCATATTATCCATTTTTATTCATATTAAATATGAGTCAAGTCAAATATTTTAAGTATCTATTTTCGTCTAATTCATTTTCGACCAACTTATATCCAATTCAATCCGTCCGTGTGCCGCCACTCATAGCTCACTTGTATGCACCGTCTACGTCGAGGATTTCCGTTTATTTTGACAACAAAAATAGCTATATCTATAATTATATGACTCAGGACCAAACTGATCACATTTTGAAGGAAAAATCGCGCCCTATACATATTTAAGAGTCAATTTTACGGGTTTTAAACATACTTTTAAAAAATTCTTACTTATAACAGTTTATTTGCGAGTTATGACATATCATTTAAAGTTAATTTTATTTAAAAATCAATTTCCATTTATTTAATAAATGATTAATCTATTTATGTTTTTTATTATTAATTAATAATATGTAATTAAATTGATTTCTGTTCCTTTTTTAAATCTGAAATTATCAGTTACATAGATATAGGGATTCACCTACAACACATTTCCTTCTTTACCGTTACCACCTCCCATACGTCAATCC
>JAJOOR010025752.1:0-13135 GCA_036250505.1 Solanum acaule | reverse complement strand
ATGTGTTTGTTTTTGGAGATAATAATAAGTACTCATTTATAACTATAGACTATGTTTGATCATTCACTACTAAGTTTGTATAGTTGGAAATCATAGAAAAAATTAATCTTTTTTGTTTTGTCTTTGCAAAAAAAATTTCAATAATTGAGAGACACTAATGTTACTATTAACTACATAAAATGGCTCATTTAACATTACTATATAACGGAGCAGAACATTGTGTGTTAATAAGAATATCTTTTGGGCCTAATGCACCCATACGATAGCTAGCTATGTGAGCCGGCCCATTAGTTAATTTAACCCTGCGCCCTAATATTGTCTATATAAACACCATTATAGGTGTTGGAAGACACACTCTAGATCTCCCAGTGAACGGCTAGGGTTAGAGAGTTTCTCTGCATATATACCTAGTTGAGGATATTTAGGCTATGAACTAGGGCGACCATTCTCCATGTGAGGATTCCTAGATTGGTAATTGAGTCATGGTTGCCGCAGACGATCCGCTTCTGAAAGGAGAAAATTTGTAAGTCTCCAAACTAATGAATTACTACGCTATGCTTTCTATTTAAATGATACTACATAAACTTGGGATGATAGGGATACTGAAGACTGTAGATAAAGTGTATGTACAACTTGACGGCGATTGTGCATCCTCCAACATGTTGTACATACTTTATCGGTATTTTTCAGTATCTCTATCAAGGCTGTGCACCAGATCGGGTTGTACTGGTACCGTTCTGGTCCAATAGTATTCGGGATGGAATGTGATACATTGAACCGATACTCGAAATGGGACAGTATCATGATTTGGTACCGATACCGGTTCATCCCGGTTTATTTCGGTTTCGGTCCGGTCCGGTCCGATTCGTGAAATTGGATTGATTTTTTGTAATTTTTGTCATTGTTTTATACTTTTATTAGCATTTATTTATTTTTATTTTATTTTTTAAAATTACAAACTTAATTCATCAACTTCAAATAATATAAACCTAAAAACTTTAAAATTTACAAATTTAACAAATTACAATTTAAGTTATTTAAATTACAAGTTATAAGTTATAACTTATAACATATAACTTATAAACTTCAAAAGATTCAAATCTTGAAAACTTATGACATAAACTGAAAAGAGAAAATTTGTAAGTCTCCAAACTAATGAATTATTACGTTATGTTTTATATTCAATGATACTACATAAAGTTGGGATGATAGGGATACCGAAGAATGTAGGATAAAGTGTATGTGCAACTTGACGGCGGTTGTGCATCCTCCAACATGTTGTACACACTTTATCTGCATTTTTCAGTATCTCTATTAAGGCTGGGCATCGAATTGGGTTGTACCAGTACCGTTTCGGTTACCATTTCGGTCCAGTAATATTCGGGACGGAATGGGATACATTGAACTAATACTCATAACGAGATGATATCATGATTTGGTACCGATATACCGGTTTCGATCCGGTCCGTGAAATTGGATTAATTTTTTTAATTTTTGTCATTGTTTTATACTTTTATTAGCATTTTTTTTTACTTATTTAATTTTTTAAAATTACAAACTTAATTCATCAACTTCAAATAATATAAACCTAAAAGCTTTAAAATTTTATAAATTTAACAAATTACAAACTTAAGTTATTTAAATTACAAGCTATAATTTATAACTTATAAACTTCAAAAGATTTAAATCTTGAAAACTTATAACATAAACTTAAAAACTTTAAAAAAAAATAACTTTATTAAACTTAACTTATAAACTTATAAGTAAAAATTTTAAAATAATATCTTTAAAATAAATTTAAGTAAAATTACAAATAAACATTATAAATTTCAAAACTTAAATACTTTATAAACTATTAAACTTAGAAAAAATAAAATAAAAATTCATATTTTCGTAATTCAAAATAACTCAAAAAAATTACAGTATTATTTTTTGAAATAGTTATATGTGTCGTCCGGTTTATCCCATCTCGTTCCATTCCGGTCTGTTTCGGTTCTATACCGGTATATAGTGGGACGGGACAAAACCGAGTTTCCATCCTGATAATTCTAGTCCGATTCATCTCGGTACTAGTCAACAACCCGGTCAAACCATCCCAGTTTGATCCGGTGTTCCCATTTCGATCCGTGCCCAATCTTAATCTCTATCGTCAAGTTTATGTAGTATCGTTGATGTAATATTTGATGTAAATGACTACTACAACTGAAACTAAATTATATGATGCATTTGAATTATGTACAACAAACAATCATGTAAATTTGCTCGATCGAAGTCCCATAGGCCTTTCTAGTCATTCTTTTAAGTCATTTAAGTTGAACAACCAGATCCATGTATACGATGAAGAAGCCATAACAAATACAAAGAACATGTCTGAACTACACCACCTTCAACTCTTTGGAACTAAGATGACAAATTACGGATTGGAAACTATTATTAGTGGTTGTCCTCACCTTGAATCCCTTGATCTGCGACGATGTCTTAATGTCCATCTAGGAGGCGACATAGGAAAGTGATGTTCTCAATAGATCAAATACTTAGACACTCTCAGGACCGCACCCAAGATTTTGGGCTTGATACTGAAATGCACGATTTTGAATATATTTGATGAGGATTAATGATTACCCATCTGAATTTCCTGACATCAACCTCATCTCGAATGACAATGATTAATATGAATACTTTTATGCCAACAACTATTCTAATGATGATTTTCAAATACTATTTTAAAGATGATTATTAGAATAGTTGCTGGCATAATTTTTTTTTATAATAATCCATTGATGTCAGGAAATTCTATGGGTAATCACTAATCCTCATCAAATGATTCAAAATCATGCATTTTAGTATCAAGCCCTAAATCTCCGGTACAATCCTAAGAGTGTCTTAGATATTTGATCTGTTAAGAACATCACTTCCCTACATCGTCTCCTAGATGGACATTAAGACATCGTCACAGATCAAGTGATTCAAGGTGAGGACAACCATTAAGAATAGCTTTCAATCCTTCATTTGTCATCTTATTTCCAAGGAGTTGAAGGTGGTGCAATTCAGGCTTGTTCTCTGCAATTGCTATGGCTTCTTCATCGTATTCATGGATCTGATTATTCAACTTAAATGACTTTAAAGAAAAACTTTAAAGAACGACCTATAGTTTCAATGGCTTGTTTGGTGATTGGGATGTAGTAAAGGTGCGGTTCCTCCAACAATGGAAACTTTTTCCTAATTTATTCGTATATGTTTAAAATATTTTAAATTATTAATCCTTGTAACTTATAATATTTTTTTATTAGTTTCTAGATGTATAAATTATTTAAAAAAAATATTTAAGATGATATATTCAAATACATGATAATAATAATAATAAAGAAGTCTACCTCACAAAACTCGTAAGTACTCTTTTGTCCATGTCTTGGGTTCGAATCTGGAGAGTACCATTTGTTAAGAAGCTTTTACCCTCCAAAAACTCTATATTATCTTATTCATATCAATTGACCCAAACAATATTGACACCAAAATGGTAGCCATGGCTGGTCTTTCTTACTTTTCTTCTTCATCTCTATCCACTCTTAGAAAATCCTTCACTTCCACTTCGCCCATTTTCCCTTCCTTCCATTCTCTGCTTCCGCAAATTCCAAAACCCTTATCCTTCAAATCCTTCACTTCCACATCCTAAAGTGTATGTGAATTTCTTTCGAGAATTCAAATTCAAATATAATATCGATCAGAAAATTGAAGACCCAAGCAATATCAAATATAAAAAATGCAAAAACATCAAATTTACTCTGCTCTTCTTTAATTTAGAGACAATAAGATTTTTGCTATATTTTGATAGCTTTCACTTTTTTTTTTCATACGCGGTCTATCTGACTATATTATTACTGTATTTACTAAATTTTGTCATTAATATACAAATGTACATCTAAATTGTTCGTATTTCAACATTCATATTAAAAAATTTCAACTATTTCTTAAAAAATATTTTAGAGTACATGCTTTGCACGTGTATGCTATATCAATAAAAAAAAATTCAAAATATCCTCAATAATATGTCAACATGATCATGAAATTTTATGAATCCTAATCAATTGGTTTTGAAAGATACATTTTCTAATAGAGTTCTATTTCTAACTAAACTAAATTTGGACTATCATACCAATTTATTAGGCACCAATAAGATATTTACCTAAATTTTACAAATTTAACTAATAAAATTTCTATCCCAATGTGTAATAAGACATGACTGTCAAAAAGAAAATTCACGCAAATCCTATAAAGATTCTACACTTAAAATGTAGATGGAAAACAAAATTACATTAACTTTAACTTAATGTTAAATTTGTGTTACTACCAGTCTACCACAAAGTTTCAATTTGTCTTTCATTGAGACACATGTGAATGGTTTATAACATTTTGGGGGTAAAGATATGAGTTGATAAAATTTTATTAAATATTTTAACTTATATGATATAGTTCGAATCTCAAGAGTTAAATAAAAATAAATTACTCTAATTTATTCGTATACTTTTTAAATATTTTAAATTATTAAAATAAAAAAGTTTACCACTCGTAATACTCCTCCGTCTATGTCTCGGGTTCGAATCCGGAGAATAACGAGTTACAAGGTTTTACCTTCAACTACTCTTATATTATCTTTATTCATATCAATGGATCCAACAGTATTGAAACCAAAATGGCTGCCATGGCCGGTGTTTCTTGTTCTTCTTCGTCATCTCTATCGACTCTTAGAAAATCGTTCACTTCCAATTCGCCTATTTACCCTTCCTTCCATTCTCTGCTTCCGCAAATTCCAAAACCCTTATCCCTCAAAACCGTAAACCCAAACTTCAAACCCTTCTTACCGCGCCGATTCTCCTCCGCCGTCTCCGCCACCGCCGATTCCGCCGAAGTTAGACAGTCCCTCAAAACTCGCTTGAAAAATGGAGAAACCCTTTACGGCATTTTCCTCCTCGGTTTCTCTCCAACCCTCGCTGAGATCGCCGGACTCGCCGGGTACGACTTCGCCGTCGTCGATATGGAACATGGTCACGGAGGTATCTCCGACGCACTCCCTTGTCTTCATGCCTTAGCCGCTACTCAAACTCCAGCTATTCTCCGTATCCCGGAATCCTCCGCTACTTGGGCTAAAAAAGCCCTCGATCTCGGCCCGCAGGGCATTATGTTTCCGATGATCGACGGCCCGAAATCAGCCCGAAAGGCTGTATCTTACTGCCGTTTCCCGCCTAATGGCGTACGTGGATCTGCTCATACTGTTGTTCGAGCTTCGAGCTATGGAATTGATGAAGGGTATTTGAGTAACTACGAGGATGATCTACTGATCATGTGTCAAGTTGAGTGTGTAGACGGAGTGAAGAAGATTGATGAAATTGCAGCAGTGGAAGGGGTTGATTGTATTCAAATGGGGCCATTGGATTTGAGTGCGAGTTTAGGGTACTTATGGGATCCAGGGAATAAGAAAGTGAAGGAGATGATGAATACAGCTGAGAAGGGGGCGTTGAAGAAGAAGCCACTTGATGGTGGGGCGTATTTATCTGGATTTGCAATGCCTCATGATAGTCCTGAGAATTTGAAATCAAGAGGGTACCATATGGTTTCAGGAGCAGTAGATATCGTGTTGTTTAGAAATGCAGCTGTGGAGGATGTGAAGAAGTTTAAGATGAGTTTGGCTAAAGGACTTGAAGATGATGACAATCAAAAAGATAATAAAGATGGTGAAGAGAAGTACTGGAGTGAGTAAAAAATTGAACTTTTGTTAGATTACATCATAGTTTTTGAAGTATTATGTTCTGCTTTTTGTTGATTATGAGTCTTGGGATTAACTTAAGTTTCGAATTTGAGCTACTTATGCAATAGAGCCTTTTTTTTTGTTCTGAGCAAAACTTTGGTTGATTGTTTTAGTAGTTGAAATTGGTTGATTTGCTAGCTAGTCTAATGCTACTTCTGTGTTGGCGAATTTTGGGTATGTTGATCAGTCTCGGTATGATAGGTTGCATCTTTTTGATAGTTCGTTACATAATAGAAATACTCATGTATAGTACTTTAGAATAGCTGTTGTGGAGGATATGAAGTTCGATATGAGTATGGTGATGGTCTGAATATGATAATGATCAAAAGGATTGTAAAGATGGCGAAGAGAAGTACTGGAGTGAATCGACATTTGAACTTTGTTAGATTTCGTGGTAGAGTTTGGAAGATTTATTTTCTGCTTTTTCTTGATTCTGAGTATTGGAACTAGCTCAAGTTTCAAATTCGAGTTACTTATGCCCCCAAGGCCTAGCTCGAGTGGCAAAAGGTGGAGGATTTGTAGCTTAGCTGCTTAGGTCAGGTTCAAGCCCCACACCATGCAAAGTAAAGCCCGGTATTTAAGTGGAGAAGGGTAGAAGGGCGGGCCCATTATCCATCGAGTTTAGAAGGCTGTGATTGGTCCAAAAGGCGGGTCACAGACGGATTTCTCAGTTATAAAAATAAAATAAAATTGAGCTACTTATGAAATTTTGGTTTTGTTTGATTTTTCCTTGGTTGTTTTAGCAGCTGAATTTGGTTTAGTTGCTAGCGTGCCTATTTTCTACTTCTTTTTTGGAGAATTTGGGGTTTATTATTTTCTGCTTTTTCTTGATTTCGAGTATTGGGAGTCGTGGGGGAGGCAGGATTTCAACCGAGGGGTCAAAAAAATAAGCTAACATATGGGGGAAAAATGTTGTTAGCCAATACTCGAACCCGCAAACAAATAGCAATATCCCGAACCTGCTTTACCACTGAACCATGCCTTTGGCTTATGCTGAGGGGGTTCAATATTTAAGATACAAACATGAATCGAAAAATTGATCCTATATAAACAGTCTAATTTTTCGATGAAGGGGTTGGATGAACCTCTGGACTCTACGTAGCCCTGCCCCTGATTGGGAGTAGCTCAAGTTTTTCGAATTTAAGCTACTTATGCAACATAGCCGCCTTTTTAGTTGTTTTTTCCATGATTATTTTAGTAGTTGAAATTGGTTTAATTGCTAACTAATAACGTATACAGGGCTTAATTCAGCTTGATTGGTATCAATTTTATGGTTAATTAAGTGATACTTAGCTAGCTGGTCTAATAGCGGTTATGGAGGATTTGAAGATGACAATGATCACACAAAACCTAAAAAAAATCTGAATCGTAGATGATGTAATGGTTTACTAGGTCGATACGGATGGTTCTAAAATATTTTAGGCAAAATGTAGTTGGTTGGTTAGTCATATCTTCAAAAATTTATGGACTAACACATGGCAAATTGAGAATGTAGAAATTATAGAAATGATTTTCTAGGTCAGTAGAGAGATGATTTTATAAAATATTGGGTTAAACATAGTCGGATGATTTACTAGGTTAATACAGATGGTTCTATTAACTTTTGGATGAAATGTAGCCGATCAGTTATTCTCAAAAGCTTATGGACTAAGATTCACGAAAAATTGGAAAAAAAATATCTCAAATTTTAAAATTTTTGCTTCGTGTCTCCTAAATACTAAAAAGTGGTGTCTCTTGTTGAAGTTATATAAATGGTTTAGTAGGTCAATACAGATGGTTCTAATAAAATTTGGGTCAAATATCGCATTTCACAGACTTACAATGAAAAAAGAATATTACGCTAGTCATGGCAAAACTCACAAGTCACACCATTGGGGATGGACCCTCTTGATTTCAGGACAAACGGAGAGCGATAATTTTTTGAAAATACATGTGTTAACACACAAAAAGTTCCAATTTATGAATTTACATTTCAAGATCCCAAAACGAGAAAAAATAAAAGCGACATCAATCATGATGAACCCAAAGTCGATTAAGGATGGACCCTCTGATTTTCACAGCAAATAAAGTCTGATGATAATTTTTCAAAAAAAATTCATGTCATTAGTGTCTCAAGACCTGAAACGCGAAGAATTATCGTCCATGGTAAAGTCTTTCAAAAAAATTCATGTGATTTTGCATCTCAAGACCCCGAAACGTGAAGACTAATCATCCATGGTAAAGTCTAGAACGTTTGAAATGGACCCTTCGAATTTCGGAGCAAACAGAGTCCGTCAATAAAAAATTTTAAAAAACCATATTCTAATACACAATGAAAGGTCTAATAAGCATGAATTCATGTTTCAAGCCCCCGCAAAAAAAAAGAGAACAAAAAAAAAAAAAACTGCGACAGTTATGGCGAAGCCCAGACATTTGGGATGATGGGCCATTTAATTTTCATGACAAATGGAGTTCATCGACTTTTTTCTTTTTTTGAAAAAAAATCATGTGCTAAGATACACTAAAAGCTCTGATATTCATGAATTTACGTTTCAGGATCCCAAATTATAAAATAAAAATGACATCAGTCATGGCAAAGTCTGAACCCTTTGGAATGGACCCTTCGAATGTCAAGATACACAAAATTTATCGACAATTTTTCAAATGTATCCATTTATATTGAAAGCTCTAATAATCAACTGCTACTCCATCTATCTCTAATTACTTGTCCACTTTTCCTTTTATAATTGTTCTTAATTACTTGTCTATTTTGATAAATCAAGAAATGACAAAAAAAAAAAAAAATCTATTATATATCCTCAATTAATTACTTTGAAAAAGGTAGAACTTTTTGAAAATATTAAATTTTTAATTCATTCACTTCATAATTAATAGGGTAAAATGATAAACTCACTATGTCAATAATTATTTTCTTAATAAGTGTGTCAATTTAAAAGTGAACAAATAATTAGGAACAAAGGGATTATTTTAGAACCTTGAAAACACACACACATACCCACAAAATAACGTTAATCATTTGGGTTTAACCCTTCATAACTCCATGATAATTTTTTGAAAAAAATCATAAATGTAATGTCATTTGATTTAATACATACTTAAACAAAAAATATATATATTTTTTAAAAATTTATAATGTAAAACAATCCATAAAAAGAAAATTTATAATTACCCTATCGTCCAAACAAAAAATTGGCAAAAATTTCATCACAATCATTATCAGAAGAAAGGAGTATAGAAGTTGTCGTGTATCTTGATGCTCCTCATTCATCTTTGTCATAACTCACCAAACTCCGACACACCTCCTTACCCTACCCCCACCTCCCACCCACCCCCTCTTCTTGTCTCCTTGAAATAGGGAAAAGCAACTGATCAATCTCCCATTTGTTGCCATGATGACACTATAAACAGGTTCAATCTTGATTCTTTAACTACACCAGATGATTTTACTTTCATTTTTTCCTTTGAATTCTATTAGTATCTTAGTATTTTTCAAATGGGTTTTTCTTTTTCTCAACTGGGTTGTGCTCTTTTTCGTCTTTTTTCTCTGAGATAAAAATTGGGTCTTTGATGCTTAGTCTTGGGTATGAGTTAAAAATTGGATCTTTGATGCTTTAGTTTTCCAAATTAATTGATTATGACTTAATTGGTTTTTGACAAACTTGATTTGATGGTTATAGTAGCAGATATTTAGTCAAAGAGAAAAAGGGTGTGTAGATAACAAATTGTGGCTATTGAAGATAAAGGTATAGTCTTTTTGCTCTGTACACTGTTATTGTAGTTAACTTTCTTGTGTTGGAATTATATTTTGTTTGTGATGATCTCAGAGTATCACAGTTTTTGAGAAAACTGACTGTGTATAGAATCTTGATCATCAAATGGCTGAGGTGATTGGCCCTAGATTGTACAGTTGCTGCAATTGTAAGAATGAAGTTGCACTTCATGATGACGTTATTTCTAAGGCTTTCCAGGTTAGATTATGTGGGATTCTTTTCATTTTCTTTGAATTGTATGAACGTGGATAGTTTACGACTGGCAAGTACGCACTCCAACTTTGAGAGTGTACATCTAAACACATCAACTTGGTCTCAATTGGCAACTAAATACTCCAAATCGTCCCTATTGTGTCTCGTGGACATCCGACACTGATGTGGCACATTATTTGGAGGTGTCTAGATGATTATTGTGTAAGTTGGAGTGTTCAATTTACATAGTGAAGATGAATTGAGGTGTCTAGATGTGTATACTCAAAGTTGGAGTGTTTACTTGCCATTTGAGGCCAACTTTAAGTATATGTTTGTTTATGTATTATTCTTGATTAAACGTATGATCATTGTATACTGTTTTTGCTTAGAGGTTCCTGGTACAAAAGGGTTATCAGTAGTTCTTGAGTTAGTCAGTGCCACAAGTGTTCACAATATCAAAGATAACAGTGTGTTATCAAAGGCGAAACACACAAAAAGAACTGAGGACCATTGGGGCTTTAAGTGTAAAGTCCAAATAAAGTGTGGGCTTTAACGAAAAAAAGGTGCAAATAGATTCCATTATGTACATGTATTCCAAGATAACAATTATAAGCATGAATATAACACATATATGGACAAAGAAACTGGAAAAAAAATCGATAAAGTAATATATCAATGGTTTAGTGTTAGCACTTAGCTCTTCAGGTTTATGCTGACAGAGGTGAAGCCCTCAAGATTTTTGTCCCTCGCTTCTGAGCTTAAGTGCATTTTTAGCATGCCTTTGACAATGTTGCACCTATTTCTATTCTTCTCTTATAGCAAAAGGCAATGATCTCACCATGAATTCAAGGAAATTGGCTCCTCTGCTATTGAATGAGCATTTATATATGAGCATAGATATGTTTGTATTTCAGTTACATACCGAAAAGGAAACAACTTGGAAAGATGTAGCTCAATGAGGAATACATCTTGGTCTTTTCTATATGAGATTTTCTGTTTTTTTTATCTATTTCAGTGCAAGATCTATCCTTTTGTTTACTTAAGATATTACCAGTAATATATTCTTGCCTAATTGACATTAGGGAAGAAATGGTCGAGCATTTTTGTTCTCTCACGCAATGAACATAGTCGTGGGACCAAAAGAGGATAGGCATCTCATGACTGGTCTCCATACAGTTGCTGATGTCCATTGCTGCGACTGTCGTGAGGTGCTTGGCTGGAAATATGAACGAGCATATGAAGAGGCACAGAAGTACAAGGAAGGAAAGTTCGTACTTGAGAAGTCAAAGATCGTCAAGGAAAACTGGTAGTAGTCCACCCTGAATTCTGTGACAGTGTGTCGATGCTCCTATGTACGTGTTATGCTGTTAGATCAAATTCTCATCAATTCAAAATGTTGATTCATTGCTCATTGCTGTATAAATTCTTATGTTTCTTATGAATTCTGTGAATAATCGATCTCCAAAATCATAATTTGTAAATACCACAACAACAATAAACATACCTTAGCCCTACCTTTGTTGGGTAGAGAGGTTGTTTCCGATAGATTATGATATTTGCTTTACTTGGTTTCTGCTATGGAGTACCTGGATTCTTCGTCTTGGATAACACATTCATCTGACAAGTCAGCACTGAATTATTCATCTGCAATCTTGTTTTTGCTCCATTTTTTAGTGAGCTTCCATGAGAAGCTATCAAGTAATATGATGTATTGTAAATGGGGAAGATAACATAGCTGGAGTAATGAGAAGAACATTGATTGACCATATGACACGATAAAGATGTTTGATAATGTCTCTGGAATTGTTGCACCTATACTCTGATAGATGTAGCAGTTCAAGTTTGGTATGAATTTGTTATTTTGCTTCACTTATTCAAGTTGAGTAATCAAACAATGGTTTCTCCAAACAATATATTTGGCTGTTAAGCTTGATTTTGTCTGGTTGCTTCTTGATGTACAATGAGCAAGTGTGAAGGAACGACGTTAACGTGGTTTATTAGGATCACGTGAACTCATAGGTTACTTAGTAGATCCGTCCCCCGCTACTAAGGTAACTCAGTAATCATCCTCTCGAACCAGCTACTGATCATCGTCTTGGTAATCAGACGCAAGCCCCTTAGCAGTCACTTCCAGTTGTTGCTCTCCTCCCAACGGCAGGTTCTTATGCATTTCTCACTCGCTCGTCCTCCACTAGAAACACCGTTTTCCATCCGACTTGCATGTGTTAATCATGCCGCCAGCATTCAATCCTAAGTCAGGATCGTTGAACTCTCCATCATGACTCCATGAGATTCATAGTTGCGTTACTTCGAGATTGTCTTTCACATTTGGCATGAGTTTAAGTTGAACTTGTTCAATCAGATAAACAAAGTGAAAAATGATATTCTGCCACATCATTAAAGAACTCATCTGATTTTGGAAGTCATAATATTACTAACAAAAGGATATTAGTAGAAGTCATCAAATTTGAGTTCAACAAGGGTTTCGTGGTGTAGTTGGTTATCACGTCAGTCTAACACACTGAAGGTCTCCGGTTTGAGTCCGGGCGAAGCCATTCTTTTGCTTGTTTTTTTGCCCACATGGTCTTTACATTACATTATAACTATTTATCTCTCCTTTTTTTTGTCATCTTTGCATAGTATATAAGACAGATAAGGCAATTGGTTTTATGCTCATATAATGTTGAAACACCAAAGAACCCAAGTTCGTAAAGGCATGAAGAAATTGGCAAGCAGACATTACTGTTGGCTCTGCCTTCTTGACCCAAAAATACAGGAAAAACAAGCTTCTTTACAATTGTGTACTGAATGTGCTACCACAAGTATAATCCCATTCGCTTATTTATTTGTTGTCACAGAAACAATAGAACAGTATAGGGAACAATTTTTCTATTGAATTCAATTGCTAACTACTCTGATGACTTACAAACATTATAGCAGGAAATTTTTCTAGAGCATGACTTCTAAAGTTCTCATGAGCTCAACTCGATAAAAAGGCTGGCCTGAGGATGTAATCCGGCATCTTTCAGGGACAAACTGAGCTTCTCTGCGCCATATACAGTGCGAGGGAAGTTGGATACAAGACTGTAGTTGTCAACTGCTAGGCATCCTAGAGAATCGACATAGTCATACAACGATTGTAATGTTGTAGTACAATGAAATCTCCTCTCCTTGCGTTCTCCAGTAGGAAACCGTACCAAAACCTGAATGATCCAAATTAAACAACAAATTAATTAAGACAACAGTATGAACACCTTTCTGCTCACTGAGGGATTCAGTTTCAGTTTTGCACTTTGTGGGGGGGGGGGGGGGGGGGGGGGGGGGGGGGGGGGGGGGGGGGGGGGGGGGGGGGGGGGGGGGGGGGGGGGGG
>JAJOOR010025751.1:0-16544 GCA_036250505.1 Solanum acaule | reverse complement strand
GTCATAGAGCAATGGTCATATTGACTATATACACACCACTTTCATAGATAGTAAGTGGCAGGTCCTTCTGTGCATGATTGATGGAAGGATTGAGAAGCACGTACACAGGACTTTCATTGATATCCATCAACTGATACAAAGAAATATATAACAAGGTTATTTGTTGCCAAATACATAATATTCTTATTGTAGATGGACAATAACTATGGAAAGAAATACAATCTATTAGAAAGATTAGGCAAATTAATCATCTCCAAATAAAGTAATATTTGAATCACAGGCCTTGACTGACATATCCCATCCCCACCCCCCAAAACGAAACTACCTTCACAAACAAAAGAAGATGTTACAATAGCCCTACTCCACTAAATAATGATTGAGACCATGAAACATAAATAGCATTTTTCTTTCCTCTTGTAATTCTGATGTTCAAAGATATATGATCAAATCATTCCCCATCGAGAGTATAATGCTGGGGCATCTCGTATAAACTGATCCTCTTGTGATAGTTTTCCAGTACTAAATCATCCAAAGGTTATGACACAGGTGTCAGCACCTCTTCTTCACTGTGATACTAAAACCATTTGAGGAAGAAAAGACAGAGAACATGACTCGATAATCTTTTTATATACAAGTATTTATGTAACACATGCTTGATATGGTACCAATTCTCCACCTCCTATTACAATTTTTTCTTCACCTCTACCTACCACAAGTGAATTGAAAAGGCAGCCATTTGTTTCTTGAAAAGACACGATTTTTACTACTAAATATTATTTAACTTCCTGAATAGCACCATTCTATAGAATTTATAGTCATCTTTTCCCTTTTACCAGATTACCATCCTCTCTTTCGCACACAGAAAAGTACGAGTTACCATGAGTTCTATCTTTCTCCTCTTAATTAACAAGCAAAAAGAACAGAAAGTGATAAATAAGTTTGAAAACAAAAGGAATTCAGAAAGGCGTTCAAATACAAGTTTCCGGAGATGTTAAGAACTCACAGCTTTGTGAATAAGCATATCCCATTCTTGTGCATCACTCCCCGATGAATACCATTCTGTTAAATTAGGTCTTAAGCCTAACTCACACCCCCAAAAGCTAGCTCAAAGGGAGGAGGATTACCCAAGCCTTATAAGGAGTCCACCCATCTTATTAACCACTGATGTGGGACTTTTGTCATTCTTTAACACCTCACCTCACGCTCAGAGTGCTTAGCATCTGGTGAGTGGGCAATTTTGATTTTGGGGGCCCCAACATTGGGTGAGATGGGCCCTGCTCTGATACCATGTTAAATTAGATCTTAAGCCTAACTCACACCCCCAAAAGCTAACTCAAAGGGAGGAGGATTACCCAAGCCTTATAAGGAGTCCACCCATCTCATTAACCACCGATGTTGGACTTTTGTCATTCTTTAACACCCTACCTCACACCCAGTGCTTTGCATCTGGTGCGTGGACAATTTTGATTTTGGGGGCCCCAACATCGGGTGAGACAGGCCCTGCTCTGATACCATGTTAAATTAGGTCTTAGGCCTAATTCACACCCCAAAAGCTAGCTCAATGCATCCTTTGGGTGTACAGGGGACAAATAAGGGCTCTCTACCTCGCATCACAAGCTGGCCAATATTTAGTGGGTGGAATCCATCTACATCCTTCTCAATACAAACAACATGTATGATTTTCTCCTCATCCATATGCGAAGGTAATGGTAGCTGAACAAGAATTCCATGAACCATAGGATCATCATTGAAGTCTGAAATACAGAGGCGTATCCAGGAGGGGGTCACCGGGTTCATGTGAACCCATGCTCCCCTCCTGAAATCATATATAGTAGTATTATATTTTTTAAAAATATTTAAATATAGATATGTGAACCCACACTTGAAGTATTATACCGTGCGATTATGTTGGGTGCACCTCTCAAAGTGAGGTTAGAAATTTGAATCTTTTAGTTATCTTGTTTTATTTTTCTTTTTAAAATTGGGTGATGTCTCTCTAAGTGGTTTGGATAGGTAAAAATAACTTTGGACCTATAATTTTAAAATTTTAATTATTTTTAGTGATAAGAACCTAAATGTTAAATCGATCAAATTTATATCTTAATTCCACTTTTTTGTAATAGTGCACCCATCATCTCAAAATCCTGGATACGCTTCTGCTGAAATATACTTGAGAACTTCTTCTTCTGTTGAGTTCTCAGACAAACACACTTCATAGGATTTGATCCTAGCAGCTTCAAAAGCTTTTTTCTTGTTGCGAACATAAGTTGTAGAATCTTTCCTATCCCCAACAAGTATAATTGCCAGGCCAGGAACAACACCAATCAAATCTTTCATCTTAGTTATTTCGGCATTTATTTCATCTCTGACATCTTTTGCAACTTTTTTCCCATCAATCACTTTTACCGATGCCTCACTAGCCATTGCAGTAGTGATGATGGAAGAAGAGGAAAACGTTGAACGAGTGATAATGGTTCTGGGAAAAGATGGGTTGTGAAAGAGAGCCAGAGAGGAACGGAGGCGAATTTGGTGGGGCCCAAGAAGTGGTAAAAACCGAGCTGCGGCGGCGGTTAACGGCGGTGAGCAGTTGTTTAACTTCATCTTCATCATTGTTATCGGAGATGACGCCATTTTCCGACAAAGAAGATGAAGTTGAGCTCTAAGTCTCAGCCCTATGCTTGCACCATTTTTTGTGTTTGGGGTTTTAGATTATTTTTTTTTTACTACAAAGCAACCAGTACAGTTGCCAATACTTGCTATAGAACAATGATAACATAGGGCAATGTTGTACACAAAAGACAATCAGACAAACCAAATAGGCTTTTATATTCACTACTTCTATACTGATGGAATTCCTTAAATGGTATTGCTTAGAAATGAAGTATGCCATATTAAATTAGGTCTTAGGCTTAACTCACACCCCAAAAGCTAGTTAAAAGGGAGGAGGATTACCCCAGCCTTATAAGGAGTCCACCCATCTCATTAACCACCGATGTGGGACTTTTGTCATTCTTTAACACCCCACCTCACGCCCAGTGCTTAGCATCTGGTGCGTAGGCAATTTTGATTTTGGGGGCCCCAACATTGGATGAGATGGGCCCTGCTCTGATATCATGTTAAATTAGGTCTTAGGTCTAACTCACACCTCAAAAGCTAGCTCAAAGGGAGGACCCAAGCCTTATAAGGAGTCCACCCATCTCATTAACCACCGATGTGAGACTTTTGTCATTCTTTAACACATCCCAGTACATAAAAGTTAGGGAAAACCTTTTTATCTGCACAAAACTCCCAACTCAAGTATTATGAGCTACAAACGTAATTGTAAGTAAAATTTCAACTATCAAGTTATCAAAAACCAGCTACAAGCTATTGTTAGTCTTAAACATAACTTGGTAATTGTCTATCTTAAGCATAGGTTGATACCTCAACAAAATAAGACAACTAACCTGCCACAACAGATCAAACACTGCTATAATGGCATAAGATAAACTCACGAAAGGATATAAAATTCAATCTCAACCTAATTCGAGTAGCAATATGGATGATGGATCATGTATATGCTTTATTCGAACTCATATCATTCTAATACAAAATAATTTGCCTTTTAAAACCAAATTAATGATTTCCTTAAACTGGAATTATGAATTCTAAAGGTAAAGAAAACTCACAGAGCTCCTGCTTCTTCTCGAGGAAAGCGCGGTCAAGGGAGTGAGTAGCGGGATCATAAAGAAGTTCGAAGCTGTTGAAGATCTCGACAGTACGACCACTCTGTACGCCTATGACACGACCGAAAACCCTAGGCGGTACGGAAGGTGAATCAGCACCGTTGGTTATTGCACCGATTGTGTCATACGTATTTTGGTTTAAACTTTGTAAGAGTCCGATAGAGGTCTATGAACAAAACGGAGACTCAGTAAAGAATGGAGAAATTTCTGAAGAAGAAGAGACACATAATGCTGCTGATGGATCTGCGCAAAAAGAAACTGAAAACCATGGAGAAGAAAACAGAAACAGAGATATATAGTATCATGTAGATTTGGCAATTCTGACCTCCATGTCTGAGGATAACCGCTCTACCGAAAATGCTTTCCTTGAAAACTCTATGTCTGAGGATAACCGTTCTACTGAAGATGCTTTCCTTGAAAACTCCATGTCTGAGGATAATCGTTCTACTGAAGATGCTTTCCTTGAAAATCACTTTAGGTATGTACGAGGTATATACTTAACGTTTTCCAAGGGTGATATAGTTGGAAAGATAATATCTCTGGAAAAACGTTTCAACGAGGTGATGAATGAGCATGAAAATGATCCCCAAATGGATCGTTGCGTCGAAAGAATCATTTTCGATTTTTCGAAAATGATACGGGAATCCAAGAAATAGGTTTATGATTGTCAGATTTATTTTTGGTCGAAATTGCTACACAATTTCTGTGATTAGAAACTGATGTTAGGGAATTAGGGAATAGGGTACCAGACTGATTTTAGTAAGTGAATCGGATGTACGTTCTGTTAATACAAGATGCTTGATGATTTTAGAAAGTGTCTGAATAGTAACCTATTCCCTAATTCCATAACATCAAAAAATCATCAAGCATCTTGTATTAACAGAACGTACATCAGATTCACTTATTAAAATCAGTTTGGTAATCTATTCCCTAACATCAGTTTCTAATCACAAAATTGTGAAGCAATTTCTTTCACAATTTCTACCAAAAATAAATCTGACAATCATAAACCTATTTCTTGGATGCCCATATCATTTTCAAAAATTTGAAAATGATTCTTTCGACGCAACGATCCATTTGGGGATCATTTACATGCTCATTCATCACCTCGTTGAAACGTCTTTTCAGAGATATTATCTTTCCAGCTATATCACAATTGAAAAACGTTAAGTGAGAAAATATACCTCGTACATACCTAAAGTGCTTTTCAAGGAAAGCATCTTCAATAGAACGGTTATCCTCAGACATGGAGTTTTCAAGGAAAGTATCTTCAGTAGAACAGTTATCCTCTTCAGTAGAACGATTATCCTCAGACATGGAGTTTTCAAGGAAATCATCTTCAGCAGAACAATTATTCTCAGACATGGAGGACAGAATTGTCAAATCTACATGATACTGTATATCTCTGTTTCTGTTTTCTTCTCCATGGTTTTCAGTTTCTTTTTGCGCAGATCCAGCAGCAACATTATGTGTCTCTTCTTCTTTAGAAATTTCTCCATTCTTTGTTGAGTCTCCGTTTTGTTCATAGACCTCTATCCAACTCTTACAAAGTTTAAACCAAAATGTGTATGACACAATTGGTGCAATAACCACGATTTCATGGGCAACCAATTCTGAAAATCCAAGAGAAAATTTGTCATTGTACGCATGGGCTATCTTCTCATAGAATAAATGGTATTTCGTCTTGGCACCAGCAACTTGTTCACACAGAATAACTTCTCGTTGTATTATAAAAGATGACTGTTAGAAAAAAAAATGAGAATCAACAAAGAAGAGACAATTAGAATTGATTACCTCAGTCAATTTAGCACAAAGATGTTTCAGATGCTTGACTGCCGCTGATTGAAATTTATCTATCACAAAGTTAGCACTTTTGCTTCTGCTATAGTGGCCCAATCAGGCTCCTAATAATTTATTGGGAAATTTTTCAACATGTCAAAATATTTTAGAATTTAATAGGACCCCTTAGCCACACTTTCAATTTTTATTAAAAATGTCAATATTTTAGTTTGTTATGTATTTGATTTATATTTTTTTATTTAATTTAATTAAAAGAATACACTTATTTAATAACAGAAATGAGAAATTTAGGGGAGATAATATTTTTTTTAAAAAACATATCACTTAAAATTCTCATAAGTTAAAATTTTAAAAATAAACGCATAGCACTCATCCCTCTTCTTCATCAAATTCTCCAATATCAATTATTAAATTTTCATTGATACTACTCAATTTCTGTTGAAGTGAATTCGCTTAAATTTTATTTTTCTGTTTGGGAAGAAATTTTTGAAATTATGTTAGGAATTTTGCCTAGTTAGCTAATTTTCTCTACAACATTTCACAGAAAAAGCCCACCTGATATGTTATTGGGCAATGCCCAAATCTTGAGAAAAACTTTTGGATTTTGAAAACATAAAAAAGGAAATCTTATACTAGTAACAAAGAATGGGGTCTACATACACCAACCCCTTCTAGATCTCACTTTGTAGGATTACACTGAATATGTTGTTGTAGACTTGTAGTTATAGAAAGGTGGCATACGAAGTAAGTTACTCTAATGGATTGTCATTTGAAGTTTATGGGTTTCTAGTTCTTATGTTGATTTCATGTTAATACTACTCTAATAATGAGATGTATTTTAGAATCCTCTTTCCGACGCCACCGAGTTTGCTAAGTTTCGAGTTCGGATGAGGGAGATATGCCCATTTGAAGTTAGTCTGTCCAGTTAAGGAAAGTTACCTGAAATTATGAGTGGTATTTTGGTCTTTTCCTTACCCCTTCAGATTAAAACGTTTTTAGTAAATATTTTGGGGTCAAATCTGATTTGGATCAGTTTTACAAATCCTAGTTTACGCTTAGGGATTTAGAAGAGAGTTCAAGAAGCGAAAAAATGAGAAAAGAGGAAAGGTTCAAGACGTTCGTCAGGATTCGTGAGATTTGTCGAGGATTTTTGCCAAATTAAGGTATATAAGTTTTCATAGTGTGGGGTTCGTTCACCCACACGCCAATCATGATTTACATATTCGAATTTCATCCATAAGATTTGAAATGTTGAGTTCTTGATGAGTTTTTGATAAGTGTTCTTGAAGTATTGCTTTCGTTCTTGAATTAGGATGGGTTTGATGAGTGTTTGAGATAAAAGTATGAGTTTGAGAGTTGTTTTTGAGTAGATTCTTGTGTACTTGTATTAGGTAATTGAATCTAAGGATTTGAGAAAAGAAATTGATTCTAGACAAGTTAGTGTCAGAAAATGAGAAGAAAAATTCGTCGGAAAGTTTGGGGGAGAGGTGGCGCGGCGCGCCCCAGATGCGCCAGAGAGTCTGGGGCGGCGCGCCTGCAATGCGCCAAGGTATCCTGCGCCCACCCTTTTTCCATCGTTTGCTCCATTTAAGTCCTTTTAAAGTATACATTTACTCCCTATTGATTCTAAATACTCTAAACTACATCTAAACATCGAGAGATAAGCCATAACATGAATCATAACCTTGAATTCATAATTCAAATTCAACGTAGAGTTGAGAGTTAAGTCTTGAGAGTTCTTTCGAGTCATTTTGAGAAGTCTTTTACAATCTTTTAAAACTTGTTTTAAGACTTGAGTACCTGAGTATGAGGATGAGTAAAGTTGAGTTTTATTTTCAAAATGAATATATGGGAACTAAGTATTCCCAAGAGTAAATGTTTTTACATTTAAGATAAGGAGAAAACTTTGATTTCCAAATGAGTTATGAGGAGTTTTGAGTACTATCTCTTTTAAGAGTAATATTTTGAGTAATAATTCAAACTTGAGGATGAGGAAATGTTTTTAAACATATGAGCTAAGTTATATTTTGTGAGTAGTATTGAGCACCAATATGGGGATGAGTTCAGATAACTCAGAGTCCTCATAACTGGAAATCGGAATAATGTATAAAGTAGGTGGATTATTGGTAAAAGTAAGTTAGGTTTTAAAAGCTCCATCTTCAACAATGAGCTGACGATTCTCTCGTGCCCTTTAAATATGATATTATTAAGGACATGTTTGGATCAACTTATAAAAAGTAATTTATAAGTCAAAAGTTAAAAATCATAAGTAGATGGTATTCTATTTTTCAATTTTAAAATTTTTTTATGACCTAAAGTGGGTGCTTAAAACTTAAAAGCACTTTATAATCTTTCCAAACACCTCCAAAACTAAAAAAAACTACTTAAAAATCAAAAACATCTAAAAATAAGTCAATTCAAACGACACTAACTAATTTTATCTATAGATTTGGTCCTTGGGATGATAACTTGATCCCTCAATTATTATAAGTTTTATTTTTATTTTTGTGATACATGATACAACATATTTAACTTACCAACATGTTGTATCATATATAGCAAAAATTAAAATAAAACTTACCAATAATTGAGGGATTAAGTTATTATTCCAAATACTAAATCATACATTTATAGATAAAAATATTTAATAATATCATATTTAAAGGGCACAAGAGAATTGTAGCATTGGATTCTCAGCTCTTTGTTCAAGATGTGGCTTTTAAAAGAATCTATTTATCAAAAGCTCTTAGTAGGAGATGATGTTATAACTTTAAGCTACTTTTACCTATAATTCACCTACTTTATACATTATTCCATTTAAATAATAAAAAGTCAAATCTCAATTACATAGAGAGATTGTTGAAAAGTTACATAAGTCATAAATCGTATCCATTTCATGAATAAAAACACACATACGTATTTCTTTAATTTTGAAATGTCACATGTGATCTTGAGGAGGTTAAAACTTTAGAGTAAATAATCGTTTATATCTATTTATATAATTTAAATTAAAACAACCTCCTTTTACTTGGATTTGATGTACTTGAGCTGAGGGTCTTTCGGAAACAGCCTCTCTACCTCCACGAGGTAGTGGCAAGGTCTGCGTACAGTTAACATTCCCCAGACCCCACCTAGTGGGATTTCACTGGGTATGTTGTTGTTGTTGTAATAAATTAAAACAACCATTTTACATCATTTAATATTTTATTTATAATTTAATTTTTTTTAAAAAAACATAATATGCCATTTTGGAATTGATTTTTTTGTTAAAATTGAGATTGTTGAACCTCTAGATGTTTCTCTTGGAGTAATAAATTGGAGGGTCTCCCACATGTTGACTACAACATATTGGTCCCCCATGGCCACCACCCCATATAAGATTCATTTAATTATGGTTTAATTTATCACTCTCCCTTTACTATCTTTAACTAGTTGATTGAGATTGCATTAAGTTTCTCATTAGAATAAATTATAATAGACATAATATGTTACTAAGTTGATAAAAGTGACAATATTAAGAAAGAAAACACCCAAAGTTACAAGTCTTTAAAAGATATTTTTGATCAAGCTGTTCTTGGACTCCCTTTTAAGACATTCACTAATTTCTTATTATAGTATATGCGAATAAGGTAAAAAAAAATACACTATTCTAATATTACTAGTTCGTTTAACTAAAGGCGACATACATTTTGTCCCTTTTTCTAATTTTTCCATCTTCAATGACTTTCCAAAGTATGATTAGAGAAATGTCAAAGGAAAATATTTGTTGGCTCATGAAATATCATGTTCAATTTTTAGCTAAAGTAGAAATATCAAATCTTAATAGATAAAGTAATCAAGTATTTATGCTAGTGAGATATAATGTATACTTCGTATAATTAATTAAGATGTGTGTAAGTTAACTCGAACACCATAATTATTAGGGAAAAAAAGTTAGAAATAGACTAAAAATCAATGTTTTCAAAAGTATAGGAGGTAAAGCATGAGAGTGTAAAAGAAGGTTCCAAAGCAAATTGTCAAAGCAAGTGGACAACTTTTAAATTGACATTATTGACCTTAAAGGGAAATGGCGTAGCCGCGTGGGACTTAGGGAGCCGACGTACAAATATAGTCAACTTGCAATTGCATTTAATTCAATTCACCGCACACGACCAACGTTAATTACTTAATTTTTAATTTATCGTTTTTATAACAACACCTTCCATAAATATGATGAAAAGCATATACTTTCTCTCTCCCTAATTACTTATCCACTTTTTTTTTTTTTATAGTTATCCCTAATTAGTTGTCCATTTTGAGAAAAAATATTTTTTTTACCTATTATACCCTCAATTAAATGATTAATTACTTTGAAAAATGTAAACAATTTCATCTACTTCATAATTAATAGGGGTAAAATGGTAAACTCACTATGTCATTAATTGTTTTCTTAATAAGTCTGTCAATTTAAAAATGAATAAGTAATTAGGGACATATAGAATATAAAATATTTTGAGGGACAATTAAGTCTTTAATCATATTAATGTATGCCTTGAAAGTCCGATGCATTGCTACCCCTAATCCTATTATTTGCCATATATTAACATGCATAACATAATTAATACCTGCCTAATATAACCAAACACAATATTGATAATACACAAATTTAACCCATATTATTTTTCCCCAATACATCCTATTAAACGATTTTTGTATATTTTTTTAGTATTTACTTTTCTATGATTAATAAGATGACACATAAATTGAGATAGAAATAAAAGTAAAAGTATGAGAAATAGGAGTACTACTAGTCATAAATTGGAAGCTACTCATCCTCCTCACCTGATTATTATTACTACAATCTTTCTTTTTATTATATCTGAATCTCTCTATCACTTTCTGCAATTATTTTTCCTTGTAATCTTTAGGGTTTTCAGCTTCAATCTTTTGGATCCATCAATTTCCTTGTCTCAGTACTGAATTCTTCGAGTGTTGTTTCATTTCTTAGTAATTTCAATTTTTTCTTTGTAAATCGGGGAGATAAAAGAGCTGAATCTCAGTGAATTCTGGCAGGAAACATATTTGTTTAATTCTTCCGTGAATACAAGGTGTTTGATAAATTTCCTCAATCGTAGATTTTTAAGGGGCAATGGGAATTTGTTACTCTTCAAGTAAAAGCAAGAGCGATGATGGGTTGTGGGATGGTAAGAATGACAGCAGAAGGTTTGATTCCAAGTTGAAGAAGAACAGTTACAGTGGCGATTTCAGCACATTTTTAAGCAAGTTAAGTGGTGTTGGTGGAGGAGGGGGTGAGGACAAGGGGCTGCATCATATTCCTGGAAGGATTTTGGGGAATGGAGCCTCCTCCCGTGCTTGCCTACACACTCAGCAAGGGAAAAAAGGAACGAATCAAGATGCCATGATCGTTTGGGAGGTCCTCAATTCTCTGTTTCTCTAATTAATTTTTGTGTTTTTCTGCTTATGTCATGAGCAACCAAATCATCAATCTTTTTGTGCATATTGGAGCTTAGATATCTAAAAATTGAACCTTTTCATTATCTGTGCATAGCTGGTTCCATGGCCGGATAAATGAAGAGGGTTGTGATAGGTTGATGGCGGGTGTGCAATGAATCATCTGAATTTTGTGTTTTCTCTGCGTTGAATGCTTCTATGTCATATAAGTAACCAAATCCTCAATTATCTTGTTCTTATATAGGAGCTTAAATATCTAAAAATTGAACCTTTTAATTATCTATCACATAGGCGGTTCCAAGGTCCGATAATTGAGGGGGTTGTAGTGGATTGATGTCCTGTGTGCAAGTTGAATTATGAATCATCCGAATTTTGTGTTTTCTGCCTTTTGGTTTTCTTTGCATTGAATGTCTATGTCAAATGAGTAACCAAATCCTCAATCATTTTGTGCATGTAGGAGCATTGATATCTAAAAATTGGACCTTTTAATTATCTATCGCATAGCCAGTTCCACAGACTGGTAAATGAGGAGGGTTTGTGGTAGGTTGATGGCCGGTATAAGTTTAATTATGAATCATGTGAGCTTTGAGTGTGTAGAATGACGTTTACTTATGCATAGAGTCATATCTATGATCCTTTCAACCATCAATTATGGTAGATGGACTGTCAAAATAACTTACGTAGCTCTTGTTTCTGAAGCTTCCTTCACCCAATTAACTATTCCAGTTTTGCATCGAATTTTTGAGTCCTATGGAAGTGTAGTTATTGTATAGTGCAATTTCATTAACTCCATCACTTGTCAAAACAAAGAGTTAATTTGTTCTTATCTATTGGGTCAGTTTATGACTTGGTTGGAATGTTTCTACAATAGAATTTTTGCTCGCGAAGTGATACAATCTTTTGCGGAGTATTTGATGGACACGGTCCCTATGGCCATATGGTGGCAAGGAAAGTTCGAGATACTCTTCCGTTTCTCCTGTGTTCAGAGTGGCAAGTTAAATCCGGTGGTGATCAAAGTAATACTTCTGAGACAGGAAATACCAACGGAGGTTCACATCTTGATGATGTCTTGGATGATGATTTGATTGAAGCTATGGAATCTGAGAGCAACGAAAAGTTCCCAGAAATACATCTTCCCCTTAAAAGATCAATGTTAAAAGCTTTCCGGTCGATGGATAAAGAACTCAAGTTGCACCCTACTATTGATTGTTTCTGTAGTGGATCAACTGCTGTTTCCTTGGTGATGCAGGTAATAATTTAGCTATTTTGTATAAACGAGGTTTATTTTCCTAAAGCCTAATGTTTCAAAAAAAATTGGGTGCTTACTGATAATTTTTTTTAATAATATTTGGGTGCTTATATATGGGTATACTGTAATTATAGAAGCAAATTAGTGAGCTACTTTTTTCTTATAGCCAATAAGTTCCCGAGGACTAGTGGTGCAGGGTCCGAATTCATGACTTGCGCCTAACACAAAACATCACACGGTGCATGCTTACCCCTAGATCAAATCCCTGGAGGCAATAAGTGAGCTATTTTTGAATTGCCAGTCATTGGCTAGTCATTGTCTTTGCTTTTGAAGGATTATCACTTTTGATGTCCTTGCCTATACTACTACATGGGTTACATCAAATATGAAAATCTGATACAGTTCATTTATGTATTGTGTAAAATCCATTTAGATAATAAAATTTTGTGCATCCGAGTTCTCTACCAACTTCCCTCTCAATCTACTGGATGTTTTGTAATATTTGTCTTTTTCTGGTAGTTAACTGAATTTAGCAAGATATCTTCTTGTTCTAAAATATTTATCTAACAGTTATACTTTAAAAAAAATTCTTTATACTTCTCACTTGACTTGTACATGATGTTGAAACAGACTAAAAGTAGAAAATTATTAAGTCTGAGTGGGAGGGGTTGAATATGAGTCTGCCACATAGTTGTTTATTCTAGCTCTTTTCTAATTGCTTAGCATCCCAAAAGCATTTTAACTGATCTTTTTGTGGTGTCTCAGGGCCAGGATATAATAGTTGGTAATGTTGGTGACTCAAGAGCAGTATTGGCAACTAGAGATAAAGACAACTATTTAATGGCTGTACAGTTGACAGTAGATTTGAAGCCTAATCTTCCAAGTCTCTCTCTCTCTCTTCCTGATTCAATACATTACACCGAGAAGCTGAAATGTAATTGTTTTTTTTTTCCTTGAAGAAAGTGCTTAAATTTTTTTTTTCAATTGTTTCATCTTGTAGGAGAAGCTGCTAGAATACATAAATACAAAGGAAGGGTTTTTGCATTGCAAGATGAGCCAGAGGTTGCACGTGTATGGTTGCCAAACAGTGACTCTCCTGGCTTGGCAATGGCCAGAGCATTTGGTGATTTTTGTCTTAAGGATTTTGGGTTAATTTCTGTACCTGATGTGTATTACCACCGCATTACTGATAGGAACGAATTTGTTGTTCTAGCAACTGATGGGGTAATTATTTCACTACAAAAAAAATAAAATTCTATATCATCTCTATGGAAACACAGACTAAATTTCACCTTCTTTATGACTTGGCTTAATCTGTTTCCATTTGTCAACACTTTAGATTTGTCTCATAATGTAATTTCTTGTTCTATGTAGGTTTGGGATGTCCTTTCTAATAAGGAAGCCGTGGATATTGTGGCCTCAGCCCCAAGTCGCGCTACAGCTGCCCGGGCTCTTGTTGACTGCGCGACAAGAGCTTGGAGGCTGAAGTACCCGACATCAAAGACTGATGACTGTGCTGTAGTATGTCTTTTCCTGGACAGTGTACATGGGCCTGATTCCGTAGTCACATCGACGCAACATGATTTGACAAAGGCCCCTGAAGTGGAAATAAAGACAATTATTACTGATGGCAACCTTGAAAGTGCAGATAGTAATGCTTCTCATATTGCAGTTCGTGAACATTCAGTTACTACAAAAGATGCCAGTGAGATAGTTCCTGTTGACGAGTCAATAGAAGAACAGCTAGCGGATAAGGGTCTTGGACATTCTACGAGAAGCCTAGCCGAGTGCCTTTCAACTGCAGAAGATCAGGAATGGTCAGCCCTCGAGGGAGTTACCAGGGTTAATAGCCTTCTTAGTCTACCTAGATTCATGTCTGGTGACAAAAAGTCAGCCAGTCGGAGGAAATGGTTGTAAGACATCAAGGCATGATACCTCAAGGGCCAAGGCTAATGTAAGTGATTTGTATCAGTGCCTTGTGCATATATGATGCTGTTCTTCTCAAAGATTCTGTAAATCAAAACACAGTAGCAGCAGTAGTAGTATAAAAGACTAAATGCCTGGAATGTAAAACAGCCTCTGTGCTTGATGACTATCCAAATTGGCAATGCTTTTTGGTAGAATATTTATAATTGATGATCACATCTGAGTACGACGCAAGGCCTCAGACAGAAATAGTAACACTTTTTTGTGCTGTGTAATATTTTACTTTCATGTCCAAGATGGGATCCCCTCTGGTGCACTTAGATGGGTGGTTGTTTTGGTCATTTTTTTAATATTGCTGAACAATGAAGTTTTGTGTTTTAACTTTAAGCTAAGTTCTATTGCACTCCATATCAAATATATTTGGTCTATTTCCTTATATACCCTTGTGAAATTCTTTCAGGGCGTGGGCCAAAACTTTTTGTCTGGCACACCAAAGCCCAATTGTCAAATTGTTTGGACCTAAATTTGTAATAAACCATAATGGATGGTTTAATTTGAGGATCTTTTTTCAAATAGTCAAGTAGAATATTAGACGGAAATGAGCTTAAATGAACAAACAGTGAAGATTCATATAATCTACGTGATAACATTACTTATTGTACCTAAAATTCAACATAATTGCAGAATAAATTGTAATTTGTAAAACATAATCAAGGTTCCCAAGAACACCAGAAAGCAGAAAGATTCTCAATATTATTGGAAAAGGGTGGACTTTCAAGTGTGTCAAATCATCCCAATTACAATTTACATGTGGGGAAAGTAAAATTCCAAGAATTGGCAGCTTTTTTATGCTTGCACTCCAACTAAAACTACACTTGCCAAGTTGCTATTTTGCAGTGGGAGTAGGGACGCATTAAATAGAAACTAAAACCAAAAACACTTCTTTTTTTTCTTGTGAAAGACAGGAATATGGTGGAATTGTAAATTTTTTTGTAGTACAATTTATTAGAATAAAATAAATAAAAAGCAAGAAAAAGATGAGAGTGAATTTTCTATCTAGTAGAGTTGTTCTTTTAGACTTGGGAATACTGAATAACTCTGCATCTTTCACTATCAAATTATTTTTGGCCGTTAGCTATGGTTTGTATGAATCTCAATTATGAAATTGAAAAGATAACATAAGGGGAAAAGGACATTTATCTAGAAAATTGTTGTACATCAAACTTTATTCAATCTGTTCTTATATTTTATCGTTTTAAGCATCTTTCTCAAACTCATTCAAAATTCATAAAGTTGAAATTCTGAACTGTATTGTCGCCCAAGGCGGCATTTGGGTTGCTTTAACTTATAGAGCACGCCCATATCCATTGAACCATTTGGGCATGTCCCTATATATATACGATGACACCCCTATTTACCCTGCAGCTCTATATACAAAAATAGGCCATAAATGCAAAGTGAAATAAATGCATTTTACTCACAACCACTCTGAATATCCATTCTGCTACTAATGTTTCCTCAAATGGACCAAATCCTATACACTTAACTTTTTACTCCATTTTGTCTTTACTCAAATTAATAAATAGAGGATGTTTAGGCAAAGTGCTTCTAAGTTAAAATACGCCAAAAATAATAATAATCTTCTCTCTGTTTCTATTTACACGTCGTCCTTACTAAAAATAAATATTCCTTAATACTTGTCATTTCACAAAATCAATACATCAAAATAAATTGATTTATGTTCATTTTTTGAAAACTTGACTTCAAGAAAGCACTAAATAATAATACAATGACAAACTTATCTAATATCTTAAGGAACGTGAAATAAAAAATGATGACATATATATAAATAGGAATGGCGGGAGTGTAATATAAGTTGGTCACCTTCATCCTTGACTTATGATTTCAAAACTTGTAAACATTATTTTTGGTTTGAGTAAATATTTTAAGATCTTTTATGCCTAATATAATTTGTAACTTACAAAAATATTCTTCCTAAATGATCTTAGATTTATATTTATTGTAAATAGTTTTAAGGATATTTCAATCATTTTAACAGAAAAATTACTTTATCATCTTTCTGAATTTATGTACTAATTTTAAGTTATATACACTGTCGATATAAGAAATTTTTATATCATAAGAATACTAGATAGTAGCTCTGTAATGTGCAATTTAAATATAATCGAACTTCAATATAAGTATGAACACCGAACGAAAAAACAAATAGTAAATAAAATTGAATGATCATCAGTACTCATCATGAATTGTGGGGGTGGGGGTGGGGGGTTACTTGCAGGAGTGGGGGGTGGCTCAAGGATCTATCACTTCGAAAATGAAACTATACGTGAAGGAATGATTGATTTGGCTTACATGTCATTCATCTGCTCATC
>JAJOOR010025750.1:0-14974 GCA_036250505.1 Solanum acaule | reverse complement strand
CTTTTAAGCTAAGTTTTTGAGTAATTATCTCAAACCAAAGAAAGAGTTTTGTTTTTACAAACATATGAGCTAAGTATATTTTGGGAGTAGTATTGAGCACCGATATGGGGACGAGTTTGAGTTCAGATAACTCACGTCACCATAAACTATGTAGCCATCATGGGTGGGTAGTAAAGGATCATACTTTTTAGATGACTCCTTCAATGCTTTTTAGCATAGACTAGTCCACTTAGTTAAGGTGTTCTATATGACGGCAAAGTATAGGACAATTCTGGCAGCATGGGCAAGACGTTGTATCACCACTTAGGCTCATAGTGGTAGTTGTCGGTTAGAGAAACTCCCACATAAACTATATTACTTTATTATATGAGTAAAGTTGAGTTTGTTATTGCATTTTCTTTAACGAACTAAGTTGTTTTCTACTGTTTTAAAGGCCTTCTATATCTTGCATGTGTTTTATTGCTTTATATTGAGTTAAGTTATTTAGGAATTGAATAAAGCCAAGGTAAGTGTTTCTTTAGATTCTTTTCAAGCTTAAGTTATGTTTAGCATTCCAACTCGCATACTCGTACATTCAATGTACTGATGCCAGTTGGCCTGCATCTTATTATGATGCAAACGCAGGTAACTAGGATCAGCATCTAGCGCATCGTTGATCCAGTTGAGCACTCAGAGTCTAGTGGTAAGCCTCATTGCTTTCCGGAGGATCCCTTTTATTGCTTTCAGTATTTTAGTTCATTAGGATGTTGTGGGTCTTGTACCGACATCCATCTCAGTTTTAGAGGCTTCATAGATAAGCAGTCAGTTAGTTCATTTGTATTTACCTTGTTATTGGCTTATGTTCAGATTTGAGTTGCCACTTTGGCTAAGTTAAATGTTTATTTCTAAAACATTATGAGTTTAGTTTGAGACATTGAGTTATCTTGCATTTGAGTTCTTTTCTTAACGCTTAAAGTCTTTCCCCGAGTAAGTAAGCCAGGCCAAGGGTTCGCTTGGGGCCAGCAATGGTTCTCGAGTGCCAGTCCCACCCAGGGTGTAGGCTCGGGGAGTGACATTATCAGTTGCTAACTTTTAGGATTTCAAATTATTTTTATTAGAGTCCATTGTGGCATGAATTTAGGAGTTACTTTCCTCTTTCTTTGTTATTTGAATTTGCAGATAAGTTAGTAGCATGTTTTTCTAAGTTTTAGTTACAAAATTGAAGCTATAAATGTATGTCTCTGTGTTATTAATAAAATAATTCTCTTTAACAACATTGCAATTTTTTTCCCTCTAAGCCTTTCCCTGTTATTTCCCTAATTCTTTTGTTTAAAAACCAACACTATCCCATACCATTTCAACCAAATTATTATAGACTGTGTTTGGAATTATTTAGCAAGTAGAACAAATAAAGGTTTGGACAAAGAGCAGCATTTGAAGATTGTTTGTGATCAACCTGAAATCAGGGTATACACAGATCAAACATCTTGGACACTGAAAAGAAAACATTAGTTCTCAGAAGGTATAAATAAGAATCAAATCTTCACCAGGCATAGTTGAAGTATATCTTTGTATCAGTAGTTCAATACCAGGCAAATGCACATTCTCAGCAACAATAAACTTCTATTCAAATATCAGATAGGCTTCTTATATTATATCCTAATGCCCATTGATTCCGTGATTCCTTCTTGTCCCTATGTTTGTAATCGCAAAACAAAAATCATAATGAAGTCTTACTTGTTCAAGAGTATGTTGGGCAAGATCAGTTGTTGAAATCATCACTCCAGCAGCAAATGAACCCAACTCTAAGCTTAGACCTAGCTTATCGCTACACTGAAATTGTACAAAATAGAAAAAAAGATTATTGATAAGAAAACAAGTAAAAAAATCAGTTCAGGCATGCACCAAAAGAACCAAATTCAACATGCACTTTTTTGAGTAAATAATTCTAGAACTAAAATAATATGCACTATATAGAGAACACGTTAATAAAGCACAGTTCGGTAAACTTGACGAAGAAATTGGAATAAAAGACTTTGAAAAGACAGACCAAGCATGAACAAGCTGTTCTGAGCTCTTCTTGACTGCAGCTCCGTTGAGGAGCTGTTTGTGAAGAGCTAAAGAATTTTGAACTAGGAATATCTTGGCAATATGAACATATCCTTGTGAAGAGCATTCTAACAAGGTTTCAATTCAAAATGATAAAAACAAGCACATCTAACATTGCAACATGTTGGGAAGGCCTTAACAAATATTTACACTAATTCCAAAAGTCCTAGTCCTGAATCTTTCTACCAGGGGACGTAGAGAGAGGTTGGGTCAGCCGGAATTGATGCATAACCAGAAAGCAGAAAAAAGACAATCCAAATGCATATTTTATTACACAAGTACAAAGTCTGAGAGATAGAAGAATAACCAACCCAAGCTACAAGGAGGCAAAATGCCACTGAAGCCAATTGATACAGTTCATTAGTCTGCGAAATAAAGGACATAATTAGAATTCTCAGAAAAATCTTAAATACCAGTGACCATCATGCCCACAATTAGTCATACTCATGAAAACTGACAAACAATGTTCATGGAGCAGTTTCAGTCCAGCCTAATTAATGGGTCAAGCAGTACAATAAATGTGTGACCATATTAAATGGGTCAAGCATGCAATAAATGCACCACTGTACTTTCTAGAGTAAGGTCTTAACTAATTCTCTACGTTCTACAGTAGAACACACCTATAAATAGGTAATTGGAGTATTTTGTGAGAATTCAATTTATTTCTCTCTAATTCTTCCTCTCCCAACAGATCTCAGAAAGTGCTATTGCATAACAAAGGGACTTCTTTAGAGTCAGGAAGTTCATACCTGTGATGATAAACTTATCATCAGCTTCAGGAACCATGGAACACACTTCCGTGATAATATTGACAAAATAGCCAAAAATGAGAGCAACATGACCAACCTGGCTGATAGATGAATCAGTATAATGCAATAAATAAGTAGGATTGGTGCAAAATTAACGTCAGGCAAGAGTTTCAAACAATTTCAAGCACCGAATTCCAGAAGTACTAGCTTAGCATCTACTTTTCTGAATCCCACATTCCACAATTCCCAGAAGTTTAATTATGGAGGACAAACAATACAGTGGTACACCAGTATCAGTATGCTAATTATATATGTTACGTAATACACCACTAGGCAGTAAGTTCAGTATATGCCGACTACGTAATAGAGCCAACAACCATCATATGATAGAATGGAGTTGCATTGGTGTTACTATAATACCATAAAGAACTGAGGCATGTTAAAACTGACATTTCTGCTGAAACGCAACCACTCAAAGAAGAAATGCAAATTTTAGTTGCAAAAAGAAACTTCCCTAAGCTCATTCCATTTAAAGTAAATTTTTCCTTCACAAGGATACCCAAAATGGTGCTCTTTAGTCTTTACATGAGACCAATCAATAAGTATGCCATACTTGCAAATTCTCCATGCTAAACATTTAATGGTTGTTTTCATTTCACAACTAACAACAGTCTAAAAGCATTGCCTCTAAGCAAAAGAGTAGGACAAAAGAATAAAAGTACCAAAGTTACAGAATTTAGCACCAAATACACAGAAATACTAAAGCCTTGATCTCATTTTAATTGCTCTGAAGAATATTTAAATTATATCAGCTGTCTCAGAAGACAGGATTAAATGCAAAGAATCATTAAGAAGGTGAAGTATTACTACATGGCTCTCAAGAATCAATCCTGAACTCCCTCACTGCCCACCCAAAAACAAAAAACCTGGAAAAGTTAGGTGAAATTTTGCTACAATCATGTAGCGATTCTTTATGATTTACCTTCCCATAGGTATTCGTTTGATGATCAACTATTTCCGTGTTCATCATAATAATCTCTTTTCCCTATGCCTTTCACATTTAACCAATAAAAAATGATTCCTATACAATCTCTGATAGGGAATATGTCCATCAACCCTCCACCCATCAAATTTGACTTCCATTAAATTCTTTTAGAAGACTCTTATGAAAATATATCTTCTTCAATAAGATCATCTGCTGCAAAGAGAGTTCTCGCTTATACAATATACTAATGGGTTGCTAGACTCTGAAATTAGTTTTTCCATGCATATCCATGTAATCATGATTTAGATGGACAAATGGAGCTTCCTTGCCTTCCAAATTAGGAAGTATTGGCAGACACTACATGTTCACAATTGATACAATCACTTGTTGGTGTATCCACCTTTCACTTTGCATAATTTAGTTGGACCTATATCTTCAACATACTTTCTAGGCCTTATATGTCTATGTCGAGATATAATGCACAAGTTTTTTTGTTTTTTTTTTAAACTAATAATGCATAAGTTTGTCGATAGTCATTTTTTCCTTTTTCATTTTGATGGTAAACAGGTAAAGATGCATTTATTCAGGTTCACCTAAAGTACCTTTATTTGATTCAAGTCTTCATGTTTATATCAAGCATATATCATAGTTTTCCACTTTGGAGCTTGTCAATTCTCATGAGCCTCTGCAAGAAACTTCAGATCCAGAGGCATTAAACCTCCTAGTCCCATCCCTACTTAAATGTTCTCTGCCCATACACTTCTATAGTGAATTGGTATTTCGCCAATGTCTTTGTTTACCATTTTATATTCTACAATCACCAGAATTGGATGCATAGCCCAACAACCATCTGAGCACTTGTGATAGTATGTGGTAGATTCCTCTGGCAGAAAAGAACAATCAACCCTCCCTCCTCAAGTGACATAATGACAAGTTGATACCATACTCTACAGGACAAATTGAACTCTTAAGAAGCTAAATTTAAATTCAGAACTCATGAGCATGTTGTCGAGTAATATGGACCTGCCTACAACATCTCAGTTGGGAAAGTTATTGATAAAAGTATTCAATTGTCAAGTGGCTAAAATCTACCAAACTGAATAGATGCCTCTAGGCAAGTGCTGCTTATGAAATGCACGCCTAGACATACAAGACAACTTAATAGCATAGAACAAACAGTTCTCATACAGTAATGAGCTCTAAGAAGAGGTGATTTGCAGGATTGATCAGCTTCAAACACAATAAAACCTATTATCTTTTAGTGTTACAATTATCTATCTATAGTTCTCATGAGACGGTCTAAATTATGTTCGAGGACACTCTTTTCCTTTCACTAAGAAGATTCTAAAGAGAAAGAAAGCAAACAGAAACCAACTAACTCTTACAAATATAGCTGACCTGCACCAAAGCATGTACAGAGAGGGAACACAAAGTGCTCAAAGTCAAGTAAGCAAACTTACGACTTTGTCATGGATATTAACCCTTGCAGAACATTGGAAGTGCCTCCCAGGATTGGAAGCAAAGCAAACAGAAGACCTACAGCACAATCCTGAAAGAACGAGAAAGTACCTGGAATTTAGTCACCACTTTCCTGTTCTTTGAGCCAAGGAAAAGTATGAAGTTAACTATGATCCATTCTTATGTGGTAATATCTTCTGGGTGAAAAATTAATAGCTCTACCGAGCTCCAGTGATTTGCTGTTTAGTGAGTGTTATTCTTGTGATGATGAAATAGTGGTGAGACTATTTTCCTTCTGTGACTTGAACTGGCCACGTGCCATTTAGACTCCTTTTCAATAAAATAATATTCAACTAGAACTTCCAAATTGTAGATATCAATCAAGTGCGGAATAAAAACTCAAAGAGGTCTCAATCTGTGAGATCTTGCAAATGGTAAAGAAAGAAGGATGTGCAGGAAATGAATCAGAAGAAAAAGCACCTGCAAAATAAGAGTGCCAATTGTAACCTGGCCGTGAAGTGCATTTGTACTATTCTTTTCCATCAAAAACTTCAACACCTACGGCAAGGAAAAGGGTCAGTTACCATCAGAGACTCCAGAGTCCACAATACCTTAAAGGAGATAGAATGGATGTGGACAAGCTTACCACAGCTGTAGAAGACATTGAGAGAAATGCTCCAATAAATACACCCTCTGAAGGTTTACCGCCACACAACTACAAAATCATCAAGTTGCACAAGTTTATATTGCTACAAATGGGAAAAACTTTTGGCAAACAGTAAACATAAAAGATGAGACATAGTACTGGTCTGGAGCAACTTTCTCCTAATCTTACAACAAGTACAGGTGTCAAAATAATTAAGAAGCATGTGCCGTTCACCTAAGCATATACATCTTAATGCTCAACAATTTATTCAGCTGACCTACTAAGCATAAAATGAGGTAAAGCGGAAAACTTCTACATTTTAATTGACTGTATTGGATACATTTTCTGTTATTAAAATACAGAATGCAATTTAAATTTCACTAGTTCTGTTATAAAACAGAATCAAAATTTTCCACATTTAAAAAAATAACCAACAGCTTTCACCCTCGTAAGATAAATACAGCATTTGATGCTTTTTTATTTATTGTCACATTCATTTTAGAGGCTGAAACTAAGTTGCTAGCTATTGTTCAAATAGGGAAGGGGATTCACAAATATGTTCAAGAAACAGTTTATTTCACATAAGATACATGTGCCAGCTAGTGATTTCACAACTTGTTGATCAAATGCACTAAGTTGCACATGAAATGCATTCCCTGCATGGCAACACATCACATTCAACACATATGCTTATTGATCATGTGACAACGTGTAGTTCACAGGCCTAAAGGAAGTTCATCTGAAGACTAACACCGTTATTAGGTAATGCTGGACCTCAAAGGTCTGACGTACCGCAAGATTAGTGTAATCAAAATGTGAATGTTAAGATAGATGTGCACTTATACAAAGTTAAACAAGATCTAAAAGCAGAAAATAGAATACAGAGAGGATAAAAGTGAGAATGTTGTTTAATAGGATTTATCGCACCCTACCTAGACCTCCAAATGAACTGGCCCAATGTTAAATGGGGACAAGGTAGACCTAAAATCACATCGAAGGAAGTTATCTCAAAACACTGCAATCTCTCAAAATCCCGGCAGACATAGCGAAAAAACAAAACATGATAGAAGTAAAAAGTCCACATATGCAATATTGGCAAATTGGGACCAAGACTTGGTCATGACGTAGATTTACATCAGGTTCAATGTTTGCTAGAGTCTCTTTAGTTTCTTTAGAGATATGAATGTCACTAAAAATATAGGGAGCGGTTAGCGTAGAACCCCAAGTATTGAAATGAAATGGTAAATAGAGCAAAATGGATAGTGAGGATTCAAATGGCTGGTAAGCTAGATGGGGATTAAGGCATAGCTTCTTGTTGTTGATGATAAAAAAGGGTTGTTCATGCTGATTAAGATCCGATAATGTAAGATCAAATCAGTACAAGGAGATACCACATCGACCCACATCCCACCCCCTCTCTGCTCAGGCACCAAACTTCAGTCCTTCTGATACAATACATATTAAACACTATGTTTTCTAATAAGATTATGCAGTAACTATGATCAATGCATAGCAATAAAGCAACCACTAGAATAATAAGAAATGGTGCACCCATAGTCACATAAAAAGCAGACCACATAAAACAAGAAAATTTTAGACCTACCGAGGCTGTGATTCCGCATAGACATATAAAAAGAAGAACTTGAAGTAAACCTCCAAGAACTGCAACAGCTCGAACAACACGGAGCTAGATAATACACAAAAATCAGAGTCAAACCACAGTTTATATAACATAAATCAATAATGGTTGCACTGTTTTATCAAGAAAATGAAGATCAAATATGTAATGTTTCCTTCTATTTAGCGAACCTTTGTGGTTGAGAACTCCAGCCCCAAAGCAAAAAGAAGAAAAATTACACCGAACTGAGCCACTGTCTCAACCTATAAGCAGAGACAGGTTGAAAGTGACATAAAACTTGATAAATGAATTAAAAGCTAAGAAGAAAACTACACTAAGTTGATTACTGCAGATAACTTTCATTTATTCAGTTGCTAAAGATCATTGATATCGTTCTTAATTGTAATTATAGAAACCACCAAGCTGAAAAGTTATTCAGAAATTGCGAGTCTCCATCATTTTCCATTTTCCAATCATTAAGAACCCATATTATCTGATTAAGATGACAAAATTGAGATGCTCACTTAAACAGGCCCAAACTTGTGAAAGCAGGTTTTTTCACATTTCTTATCAAGTACTACAACAAGCTCAGCTAGAACCTTCGGACTATAGGAAAGAACAACTCCACTGTATTAGGAAAAGAAAAAACAAATAATAAGATCCTTTTTGTCAAAGCTACATACTTGCACCATTTCACTGACAAAATTAAAACCTCCAGGTCCAACAATAGATCCTGCTAGTAAGTATCCAGTTATAACCTGAGAAATATAAATTAAGAACTAGAAATTTGAATGCCTTGCAACTACAAAAGAAGATGTTATATTGGGCACTTTGGAATGAAGAAATATCGATCATTTTGTTTATCAGTAAGACCATCTCCAACCCAACACCAAATTTTACACCAAATCCTTATTTGGTGTAAAATTTGGTGTTTTGGAGCTCCAACCCAACACCAAATTTTACACCATTTTGGTGTGTGAATAGTGTTACACCAAATTTGGTGTAACACACATCACATCAATTCACTTTATTGAATATTTTAATATTATTTCATTATACAAAACTTTTAATTAAACATTATATAAATTGTATGTTTTAATTAAATCTCTTGTATATTTAATTATTTTTTATGTAATATTTTTATAATATTAATTTTAGATATAAAAGTTAGCTTTTTTTATAAATTAATTTTTCTATATATGACTTTTTTTTAAAATTAAATTTATGTTAATTCTATTATAAATTATAATTGGATATAACTACAATTAACCTTCACAAAAAATAAAAATGCAAACATATAAATTATTAAACAAATAATACAATGTACTTAAAAATAACCGAAAACAAAAAACATTCAACAAAGTAGTAATTATATATGGTGAATGTTTTAGAAAGAATTTGTTTTATGAAATAAGAAAATATAAATGAAATAAGAAATAATAATATAATAATGAAGAGAGAAAAATATTCTTTTTTGGTGTAAAATTTGGTGCAGTGGGTTGGAGTTGATTTACACTAAAATAGTGCCGACACCAAATTTGGTGTTTGGGTTGGAGATGCCCTAATGAAGAAAAACTCAGTAAAAGATAGTGATCCAACCGGCTGACCCGCACAAGCAAAGGCAATTCCACCACATGTTGCAGAAACAATGACCACTACTAGATCTGATATCAACCTACGCATTACACATGTCAAGCAACAGTGAGCCATACAAATGCTTGTCAGCTTCCATATGAATGTAGAAAGCTTACCTCAAGTCTAACTGTAATACCGGATACTTGGACTTGAAATTAGATATGATAAAGACATTGTCCTGAATAAACAAAACATCAAGCATTACATTCCAAGTATATGGATCTTCATTTTCAAAAATCATAACCATCAATCAACTCATGCACAGAAGCAAACAAAACTAAAAGCTTACCTTTCTATCTATTAATGTTGGCGTTTCTTCTGCTCCATGGTCATTATCAAGTTTAAAAACATGATGAAGCTGAAAGGATCTACAAAGTAATTGTACAAAATATAAAAATCATGAATCAAGAAGGAGATGAATATTGTAGAAAGTTAATTTGTGAAAATGTACGAAGTATGTACTTGTCCTCTTTCTTTGTGTCATTTTTCTTGGGCTTAACTCTAGCCACAGTCTCCAACACCGCCTGAAAAAGAAAGGGATAAAACATTGAAGCGACACATATTCAAACAGCTATAAGCGAGAAAGGAGTATCAGTACAATGGTATAATAGTTATGAAAGAGAAACACCAATCAGAATGTCAGTCATGGTATAAGCACAATTCAAATATATATCAGCACATTACTAGTCACTAGGTGAACTAGAAATACGTGGCAAGTTTAAAACCAGTAACAAACCTCAGAAGAATGAAACTTATATACCTGAGAGTAAACAATGGAAAATACACCATTCAATTGTTACAAGTTGTAAGATAAGTAATTAGTTTTATTCTTCAGAACCAGCAGAGGACTAACAGAAATAAGTGATGAAGAATAAAAGAAAGGCCAACTCCCAAATACTTACTAGTGGAGAAAATGATAGGAAGGTATTAAAGACAAGTACGAGTTTGTGAGCTCTTTCGTTTGTTGAGACATTATGATGTTTTACTTACATATCATGTATAAATCTACTGCCTTGTCATTGGAAATTCTTCAACCTTCTTTTTTGATGACTTTGGTGTCCTATGATCTGGGGTGTATTTACGCATCCAAGCACCATATTTTACCCATAATTTAGCTAAGTTCTGAGTATAAGCTCACATATATCCATGTGTTTTCTGTATAATTGTTGTGATGAGCTAATATATATGATTAGATCGATTTCAAGCTAAAAAAAGCGAGGATTGACCCAAAAGATGGATTACTACTCAAAGCAAAGCATCCCAGGCTAAAATGCAGCCAAGATAAGCTGAAGGAGGTGGTCTGCGATGCGGGGCATGCACCTCATGTTGGCCTCCGCATTGCGTCCGAGTGAAAACAAGATTCAGCAACTGAAAGTTCTTGGGATGGACATTCGACGCACTGAAAAGCAGATGGAGTCCGTAATGGCCCTCGTGGCTCGGGCCTCCTGCTCCGTGATGGGGTCTGCACTGCACATCTATAATATGCGGAACCAGAGTTGACAAAGTCAAAGCAGAGTCCGACTGGGATTGAGATTTTCTTTTACACTATTATAAATAGATCACAAGGACAATGTTCTTAACGTTATGCATTATCAATAGAAAATAGATTTTATTATTCTTTGCTACAAACTACTCCACATTGTTCTTAGTTTTAGTTATTGCTTTCGTAGAAGATTATTGTGGTATGAACAAGATACTCTTGCAAGAGCTGCATTAATCAAAGGTTTTTTTTTTTTGTTTCATGTTAATGTTCTTTAGTTATTACAATTGCTTTTATTATTTGCAACTAGTTATGAGTAGCTAAATCTCATAACTCGGGCTATGGAATCTAGAATAGGAATAAGGATAATAGATTCTTCACACTAAAATCTTTGCATCAAGGTGTGATTATTGTGCATTGAGATTCTTTCGTAATGATTCTTTCTAATGGTTGCAAACATTAAAAACTCGCGTGTATTCTAACTTTCTTGACAAAAGAAGTTAAGATTAGGAAAAAGAATCATTAACAAGGATTTAGAGCTATCAACTCCCATCTAATAGCTTAAGCTAGAGATAGAATAGCTAACCTGAGGCATATGTTGATTAACAAATAATTCGACACTCAAGTGCCGAAAGAACTTAAGGTGAAATTCTTCTGATTCCATCTAGAGACTTTAGAAGATAAATAGACTTGACAGTTTTGCACAATGAATACACCTGAATGAGTTGATAGTGAATATTGCCTCTTTGAATTCCGATATCTAGAAACAATAACTCTACTTTGTCTTTAATTCGATGAAAACAGTGTAGTTAATTTAGTTAAAAATTCCCCATTTAAAACTCCCATATGAAATAGTAGTCATTAGATTGGATTTCAATAGCAAATTGTAAGTTTTTTCACCACACTCTCTATGGGATTCGACCTTAACCTAGTAGAATTACTATATTTTGACAGCTACTGCTTTATTCCCATATGAAGATGTAATTTGGCAGACATCACCCACCGAGTAGCTCATCCTCTCACCAGTATACTGAATAACTCTACCATAACAGTTAAGTAGTTTAGAACAAGTCACCTTCTTTAATGGAATAATTACACATAGCAATTCAAATGAAACTTATAACAATCACTTTATAGAATATAATTCACTAAGAAGAGGTGGAGAGATAATGAAAGATGTGCACACCTGCTGCTCGGCCACACTATTATTGAAGCTGCCCGCATCATTAACTGCCAATTAAATAGGAAAAATATATGCTCAATCAGTTAGTAGCTGATCTTTTTCTACTTTACCAATCTTCCAAAATTACATCTGATAACTACAAAAGCAGATCTTCATACATATTATTTATTTTACTAGATATAGCAATTAATGGAACAACGTACCAGGTCGCATTAACAAATAAGGTATCTGAAAGCAGAAATTGAAGATTTACAACCAAGATGGAGACTCAATGCGTTAAACACAACACAAAAGTACAAGTCATATAAATTCTTCAGTCTAGAGAAACTGTGGTTAGATTACTGATTTATCTTTAAAACACAATTTTAACGCATATCTCCAGTTGCCAATTCGACAGTGACAATTCGCAAACCGCTCTGAGCAAACAAATAAAACGAAGTTATATAAACTGTGAGAAATTCAGATCTAGAACATAAACCTTCATCCTTATCATTTTCAGTGAACTCTTTTTCAAGTGCTCGATCGATCATATCAGCAAAACTATCCTCTTTAGGCCTACTCCGAGGTCCACTGCTGAATTCACTACCATTACGTGTGCCATTACTTCCTCCACTAAGCAGCTGATCTGATTCTGGAAGCGCAAATGCAAATGCCAAAGCTAAACAGAGCAGCAATACTGTAATTGCTGAAACAGCAGAGAACTTCACAAATAAGGATTGCAACCAGGAGGATGATATCCTCCGAGTAGTCATTGCACTGCGACGACGGCGACGGCGACCGCGCCGGCGGAAAGCAGTGGATTAAGAGTAGTGTTTGGTTGTCGGTTTGTCACTTTCTACAGGGTGTGTACAACAACAAACTCTACTCGGTAGCAGAAGTATAAGTAAGTTGATAGTACTAAACTGTACATTGTTTTTTATTTATACATAAAACACACACTGACACACCATACTGTGTGTTGAAATGCGAGAGAAGAGGGACATTGATTCAATTTTTTTCTTGTAGCCAGGAACAAAATAGACAGTTGGAGGATAAGTTAAAAAGTAACCATGGTTAGATTTTAACCGGACAGTTGAATTACTCGACAAAATTGGAAGATTATCATTTAAGGCTTAATGAGGATGATTAAGACAGTTGGGGGATGTTTTCACGTGACCATGTGTAGTATGTAGAGCCCCTCAAATTTATAAACCAAATTCTATTTGGACACTGAGATTTGATTTATTCATAAAAGTATTGAAAACACCATTGAATTTAACTTAAATTATTAATTTTGTCTCTAAACTATTGACAGCTTAAAAATATCTCTTTATTTGACTAACTAAACTTAGAACGTATTTGACATTACTATTAAAAATTGCTTATTTTTAGAGATATTTTTTCCAAATAGTTTTTCAAAAAGGTGCTTTTGAGAAAATAAACAATTTGTATTTGGTTAATTCATTTGAAAAGTATTTTTGATAAGCGGATTGTGTTTGGCTTATTTTTTAAAAAAAAATACTTTTGAGAGTCAAATTATGAAAAAGAACAAGCATCAATGCACTTTTAGTATTAAAATTATTTTAAATATCTATTATAAAAAAATTAATTAAATATATATATATATATATATATTAAATTAATACTATATAGATGAATGAAAAAAAAAAAAATATTAATATAATATTAAGATGATGATTTAAATATAATTAGAAATATCAAGTAAAATAAATTAAAAATTATTTCACAAATCAAATCACTACGTAAAAAAAACAAAAAAATAGATAAATAAATAAATATAAGATATATATTGATAAATACGTATATATGACAGATATATTTGGTCTTGAAATAAATAATTTCTGCATCTATTTCTACTTTTGTTTAATAAGCAGAAATTTTTAGCACTGTTGCTTTCATTTAAAAGCAGTTTTATTGATTAGTGAAACACCCTGTTTTTCCAAAATAAATATTTTTTACTCAAAATTAGTGCTTTTGACTTCTCAACAGTAAAGTCAAATAGACTCTAATAGACCGTTAAATTATGATTTACTTAAATTAGATGTTTGAATGTATGATAAAGTGTTTTTATTAGATATATTTTATTTAATCAAAAATAAAAGAAATAAGTATGTAGAATTAGTAGTCCTACCAATGAACTTTCATGAAATTTATTATTTTATTAAATAATATTATATACAGATATTATTAAAATAATATTTACTACACATACTAAAAAAATAAAAATAAAAAATTCATTCATTTCTACGAAAACCAATTGTCCACCCGCAATGCTAGGCTTTCATTGTCAAATTAGGTGAAGGTTCACTTCATACATTAAATTTATTGAAGATGCTTACTAATTAATATGAGATGAAGATTCTATTGACACATTAAGTTACACCTAACTACTCTCATTTAGGTGAACATAATTTGTATAATGGGTGCTAATTAATCCAACAATTGACCAAATAAGGTAAAACACTTGTATCCCTATCCCCAAGAGATACAACATTTATTGTTTCTATTTTTGAAGGTATAGACTAAAGTCAATTTGTTATGATTAATCATCTAATACTACTACTAATAATAATATATGATGACAAGCTAACAAAAGACAGTGAACATAGGTTTATATTCACATCATTACTAGCTCAAATCATTGCTTAATTGTCTAGAGCTGTCATTTACCTAATACATTTTGTTTTACATCTCATTCAAATGACACTAATTATATTAGGTTTTCACTTTTCTTCATTTCACAAATTCATAGATATAAAGCGTGATACTTAAATTCACTAACTTGTTCATGGAGGCTGGAGCGGCAAAGATATCACAATTTGATTTTATTTTTTTTGGCCCTACTGTAGTTAAAAATGCATATTTGTTTGTTAAGTGTTGTGACAGATGCCAAGGAACAAGTCATATTTGAAGGAGATATGAGATACATTTACAAAATATTCTTAAAGTGGAAATGTTTTATGTGTGGAACTTCAGGTATTGTCTCCTTCATTTGTGCACAAACACATTCTAGTAATTGTAGATTATGTGTCTAAATAGGTTTCAATAATGCAAAATACATTATGAGTTTATGAGAAAATCTTCCCAAGGTTTGGCACTCTGAGAGCATTGGGGGGGGGGGGGGGGGGGGGG
>JAJOOR010025749.1:0-14900 GCA_036250505.1 Solanum acaule | reverse complement strand
TCACACCAAGTGTTCCTAGGAAGCCACCATAGACTAGGCACATCATATTCAACAAGTCATAACATCTTCATTTAACATTAGACATAAGACCAACATACTTCATAACATCATATAAGGACTCATTCATTTACTACATCAGTAGTCTTAACCCATTTAGTTCATATCATAGGTAAACCACCCTCACAACCCCTTCACAAGCTCACTTGTGCAATGTACACATGAGTCCCATACCCCCACATATACTAAGAAAACCCATTATGAAGTCATAAGTGTAATTCATATGCATAATCATACTTCATGTCTTGACATACGTAAAGTCAACCTTAACATGCTTTCATATTAACATACATAGACCATAGTCTTCATTACATAAAGAGCCTAATCATAACCTTTCTTAGAGTCCACTTGTGCAATGCATAAGTAAGGTCCATAGTCCTACCTACACTAAGTAACTCTTCAAGAAATCATGACTAGAGTTCATATTCTTATCTTAGTTCGTTTCTTAACTTTCGGGAGACATTGCCATACCGACATATTGTTATCTTAGTTCATTTTTGGGTCATGCAAGTGCACCATGGGCCATGGTATTGCCCGTGGTGTCGGAGGCAGTAGCTCCCCTTTCGTGCACAAGCCAACACTTGGCCAAGGCAAGACCACGGAGCCTCCCACGATCCGTGGTGAGGACCACGGTCTGTGGTGATGGCCTTGGTCATGACTTGGCCTTGTGGATGCAAAGCCTTCAAGCCTTGGTGCCAAGTGACCTTCACGAGCAACCCCTCTCCCTTGTCAAGTGCACCACGGACCGTACTGTTGCCCGTTGTGCCTTGGACAGTAGCTACCCTAACAACCCCCAACTCCCAAAAAGCTAAGGGAGCTCCACGCCCACCTTCACGAGTCGTGAAGGGTGAGGCAGTGTCTAGGACACTTGGAGGTCCCTCTCCCTTGGCCAAGGAAACTCCACGAAGCCTCCCACTTTCCCGTGGTCATGACCACTAGCCATAGTGATGGCCGTGGGGCTTGACGTAGTAGCTTCAAGTTTGGGGCAGCCTTGGCATTTGGCCTTGGCTTACCCCTTTTGCTTGGCACTCCTCCCTTATGCCTTAACTCATAGATAACCATAGCACACCTAGAAGGTCTAATAACTTAGTGGACTTCGTTTTATACTTCATTGACATTACGTTTAGGCTATAGTTAAACCTACGAATTTTCCGATTGTTACAATATTCCCCCCTTGGGAACATTCATCCTCGAATGACACTTTAATCACTCCTAGGAAAACAAGATTGAAGACTAGCAGCCGAACAACAACAACATATATCAATCACATACACATTTCATAGGAGGAAACACCTTCACCACATCATAAGCTCAATACAATACAAGGAAAGAAACTATAACCCAAAAAATCTCTTTATACACCAAAATTACCATTTCATATAAGCATGGGAGGAATTACCTTCTCCTACACAAACAATATTAAGCCATCATGCTATTTCATCACAACATAACCAAACATGGTCATCAACTTATCTTATGAGGTCACATATGTCAACATCTTAACCAAATGTGATACAACATGAGATTCAACATATCGTTTCATTACACACAATTAAACGTTGCTCATCAATTTTACCTCATAAGTCAAAACATGCAATCATCATAGTAATGCAATTCAACAAGAGGGACATATAATTCATGAGAGACTCAATTATGTACTTCATACTTCCTCACATGGACCTACACCATATAGGAAGAAAACATGGCAAAATATAACACAATAAACGAAACTCCTAATTCATTACAAACTCAAGGGACACTACTTACCTCAAGTTTGAATAGGAGTAGCAAGAAAGAGATTAGGATAACGGGACTTCATATCGGCCTCGGCCTCCCATGTAGCACCCTCAACTAGATTATTCTGCCATAGAACCTTAAAGGAGGCTACTTCTTTATTCTTCAACTTCTTCACTTGTCGGTATAGAATCTCAACCGGGACCTCTTCATAAGAAAGGTTCTCATCAACACCCAAACCTTCTAGGGGAAGTATGGATACCGGATCACCTATACACTTTTTGAGCATAGAGACATGAAATACCGGGTGAACCAGAGCCAATTCATTAGGCAAATTCAATTCATAAGCAACATTTCCAGCTCTTTTCAAAATATCATAAGGGCCCACATACCGGGGACTAAGCTTCCCCTTTTTACCAAACCTCATTATCCCTTTCATGGGCAAGATCTTCAAGTAGACCCAATCTCCAACATCAAATTCAAAATTCCTCTTTCTATTGTCGACATAAGATTTTTGCCGACTTTGAGCCGTTTTCAACCTATCTCTTATAAGTCGAACCTTTTCAATAGCCTCATAAACCACCTCGGGACCAAAAAGAGCAAATACACCTACTTTAAACCAACCAACCGGAGATCTACACCTCCTACCATAAAGTGCTTCAAACGGAGCCATGACAATACTTGAATGGTAACTATTGTTGTAGGCAAATTCAATCAAGGGGAGGTGATCATCCCAATTACCTTTGAAATCAATCACACACGCTCTCAAAATGTCCTCCAAGGTTTAAATGGTCCTTTCCACTTGACCATCCATTTGAGGGTGAAATGCGGTACTAAAGTAAACCCATTTTGGAATGCTTTCCAAAAGTGCAAAGTAAATTGGGTACCTCCATCCGAAATGATAGAAAGGAACTCCATACAACCTCACCACTTCCTTAAGGTACAACTTATCATAGTCTTCTGCCGAATATGAAACCTTGACGGGAAGGAAATGGGCTGATTTAGTCATCCTATCAACAATGACCCAAATAGAATCATGTTGCCTTCTAGTACGAGGCAAACCTACCACAAAGTCCATATTGACATCCTCCCACTTCCAAGTGGGAATACTTATATCTTGAGATAGACCTCCCAGTCTTTGATGCTCGGCTTTGAATTGTTGGCAATTTGGGCATTTGGCCACAAAGCTAGATATATCACCTTTCATTCCGTTCCACCAATAGATCTCTCGTAGGTCACGATACATTTTGTGGCTCCCGGATGAATGGAATATCGGGAACCATGAGCCTCTTCCAAAATTCTCCCCCTTAAGTCATCCACATCCAGCACACACAATCTTCCTTGGTACCTAAGCACCCCATCTCCCCCTTGAGAGAAAGCCTCAACGGACTTATCAAGAATCGACTCTTTCAACTCCATCAAAGTGGTATCTAGGTGTTGCTTGGACTTAACCTCAACCATAAGTGATGACTCGGAACAATGATGAACCATAAACCCACCTTTGGAAGAATCCCTTAGTTGGACATCTAACTGGGCCAACCTATGTACCTCCCGAGCTAACTCATTCTTCTCATCCTCTATGTGAGCAACACTACCCATGGACACTCTACTCAATGCATCCGCAACCACATTAGCCTTTCTGGGGTGGTATAGGACACTCATATCATTGTCCTTCAAAAGTTCCAACCACCTCATTTCTCGAAGATTCAACTCTTTTTTGCTAAAAACATATTGAAGACTCTTGTGGTCAGTAAACACATCGACATGAACCCTATAGATATAGTGTCTCCATATCTTTAGAGCAAAAACTACCGCCGCAAGCTCGAGATCATGGGTTGGATAATTCTTTTCATGAATATTTAATTGTATAGAAGCATAGGCTATTACTTTACCATGTTGCATAACCACACACCCCAACCCTACTCTTGAAGCATCACAATATACTACAAACCCTTCGGTACCTTTCGGTACCCTTCGGTAAGGTCAATACCGGAGCGGAGGTAAACTTATCTTTCAACAGTTGAAAATTCTTTTCACATGACTCCGACCATTCAAATTTGGCCTTCTTTTGGGTCAAGGCCGTTAATGGAGAAGCAATTGAGGAGAAACCCTTAGCAAACCTTCTATAGTAACCTGCTAATCCCAAAAAGCTTCTAATGTCGGAAGGGCTTAAAGGTCTAGGCCATTTCTTAACCGCCTGCGTTTTCTTTGGATATACTTCAATTCCCTCACTTGACACTATATGACCGAGAAACGCAGGCGATCTCAACCAAAATTCACATTTTCTAAACTTAGCATACAACCGTTGGTCGTGAGAACATGCAACACCATCCTCAAATGTTCCATGTGATCATTCTCATTCTTAGAATATATCAAAATGTCGTCAATGAAAACAATCATGAATGAGTCAAGATATTGTCAAAACACCCTATTCATAAGGTCCATGAATACCACCGGGGAATTTGTGAGACCAACAGACATTATTAGGAACTCAAAATGACCATATTTTATTTGGAATGCCATTTTAGGAACATCAACACCTCTCACCCTAAGTTGGTGATAACCCGACCTTAAGTCAATCTTCGAAAAGTAACTCGCCCCTTGGAGTTTGTCAAATAAATCATCAATCCTAAGGAGCGGGTACTTATTCTTTATAGTGACCTTGTTCAATTGTCGGTAATCAATACACATCCTAAGCTACCCATCTTTCTTCTTCACAAACAAAACCGGTGCTCCCCATGGTGATATGCTTGGTTGAATAAAACCCTTATCTATCAAATCTTTAAGTTAAGCCTTTAATTCCTTCAATTCTGCCGGGGCCATGTGATAAGGAGGGATAGATATCGGTTGTGTATCTGGCAAGAGATTTATGCCGATATCAATTTCCCATTTGGGAGGGATTCCGGGCAAGTCATTTTGAAAGACTTCCGGAAACTCCCTTACTACGGGGACCGACTCTAATGGGGGGTCTCAGACTCAAGGTCCTTAACTCTCACAATATGATAGATACATCCCTTAGAAATCTTTTTACAAGCTTTTCGACATGAAATAGTTCGACCTCTAGGGATCAAGTTTCCTCCCTTCCATTCTACAATGGGTTCATTAGGGAATTGAAACTTCACAACTCGGGTTCTACAATCTATAGAAGCAAAACAAACATGAAGCCAATCCATCCCCAATATGACATCAAAGTCCAACATATCAAGTTCTACTAAATTAACCAATGTGACATTGGACAATGAAATGGGACAACCCCTATACACTCTTTTTGCTATAACTGAATCACCTATCAGGGTAGGCACGGAAAAAGGTTCTTTTAAGGTTTCGGGGAGCACATCAAATTTCATAGCCACTAAAGGAGTAACAAAAGATAAAGTGGCACCCGGATCTAACAATGCATAAACATTAATTGAAAATACTTGCAACATACCAGTAACAACATCCGGAGAGCTCTCTTGATCACCGCGGGATTGGAGAGCATAGAAGTGATTCTTCTTAGGAGCATCGGAGTTAGACCCACTTGATTGAGCTTGCTTATTCTCCCTCCCTTGAACCTTCAACATAAGGAAATCTCTCCTCATATGACCACTCTTCCCACAACTAAAGCAATTGTCCGTGCCAACTAGGCACTTTCCTTGATGCTTCTTACCACATTGTTCACAATTAGTTTTCTCAGCATAAGAACCACCACCTTTTCCCCCTTGTGGTCTAGGGGTAGACACTCTACCTTTGTTGGGCCTTGGAGCATTGGAAAGACTTTGGTTGGGAAACCTCTTCTTAAACCTTGGTTCACCTTGACCTTCAAACTTACCCTTAGATACATTTCCCTCATCGGCCCTTGGCCTCTTCACCTCTCTATTCCTCTTTCTAAGCCTTCACTCTTCCACTTGTTGAGCATGTACCATCAACCTAGAGATATCCATGTTGTCGTTGAGCATTGCCACTCGGCACTCTTTTTCAATAGCATCGGACAAATCGGTGACAAAACGACTCATTTCATCTCTTGGGTTGGAAACCAAAGAGGGAGCATATTTGGACAACTAAGTGAATTTCAAGGAGTATTCTTGGACACTTATACCTCCTTGGCGAAGGTTGATGAATTCCTCAACTTTGGCTTCCCTTTTCTCACGGGGGAAGAACCGATCAAGGAAAGCCTTCTTGAATACCTCCCAAGTTATGGGACCTGCTCATAATGGCCTATTGTCCTTCAATGGAGTGTACCATGCTGGGCCACGTCTTTCAATTGATAGCCGGCCAACTCGGCTTTCTCATTAGAAGAAACTCCCATAGCCTCCACAATCTTATAAACCTCCTCCAAGAACTCTTGTGTGTCTTCATTCACTTTGTAACCTAAGTAGATAGGAGGGTTCATCCTAGTAAAGTCTCTCAACCGTGAGGCCATGGTACTCATATTGGTCTCCACCCGGGGTCTAGCTTCCCGATTAGCTTGTGCCGTCATGAGTTGAGTGAAGGTATGAAGAGCCGCCCTTATCTCCACATTAGACATAGCCCCTTGATCAATAGGAGCTTGAGGATTTTAACGAGCTTGAGGGTTTTGAGGAACATGAGGGAGAACCTCCTCATTCACATTTTCCTCTTCGGCCCTCATAGTACTAGTCCTTCTTGTATTCGTAGCCTATAAGCATAAGAAAAGGATTAGAAGGAAAGACTTAATAGAAATAAGATTCTTAAGGCACGACCAATGAGTAATCAAGAAGTGAAAGTTCCTAAGTATCTTATAGCCTCTAATTCATAAGTGTGGCGCGCTTCACACGTATGAACAAGACTCTACTCGACGTGTTTTCATGAGACATCAACCCTAATATTATCCAATTAACCTTATGCTCTGATACCAAGTGTGTCACACCCCGAGAGCACCTCCTAGGCGTAACATGGCGTACTTGACCCCGAAGTGGTCCTATACGAGCCCTTAGCATATTCGTCATTGCATATAGACATTGAAAAATACAAAAATTTAAAACTTTTCAACATCAATTTCAAAGTGTCTCATAATAGAAAATAGAAGTGGAATGTCTAGACATCATCATCTCAATGAAACCATCTAAGTACACATAAGAAACTCAAATAGGGACCATAGCCCTTCACAATAGAATTGTCTCAAAATGACAAGTACATAACGAGTCTAATAGTCTATTACAATATAAGGGACTTAAGTGTCATAATATGTGTCCTCAGAACTTGAGGACATACCAAAAAGTTTTGGAGAAAGTCTAAGTCCAAGCTTGAGTCTCTTAGTAGCACAATCACTTCCCGAAACCTACACTTAGTAGAAAAAGGAAGAAATATAGGTTAGCACAATCAATTGTACTAAGTATGGAAGGCATGCAATTAAAACCACTTAAAACATGCATAAAAGGGAATTTTATATGAAAACATGCTATTTCAAGTTAAAAGCAATAATGCATATTCAAGGACCATTTAGCCAATCCACATTACAAGATAAAGAGACATTCATGATCATAACAAGAAACCATAGCTCATACCTTACATATTTGAATTCCATTTATATCATACCATCATAAGACACCGCCCATGACCCTCCGTTCAAGTTTACTTGTGCAATGTACATATGAAGTCCCATAACCCCATATATACTAAGTAAAGCCATCAAGAAGACACAAGTGTAATCACATACATAATCAACATCATAATAGGTGAAACCAACCTTAACATAATTCATACCTTACCATATACAAAGGACGCACACAAGAACTCCTCAAAGAACCCAGTTGTGCAATGCATAGGTAAAGTCCCATACCCTCACCTATACTAAGTGGTATCTCTCAAGTTGTCCTAGTTAGAGTTCATAAGTCATTTACATAAGTCATATTCATTCATTAGATCATCTTCTTAAAACATAGGGACATTAGCAATAACCGACATAGACCATGTGAGTTTCATGGAATCCGGTGTTCTACTCCCACACCGAAAAGAGAGTGTTTCACTTGCCAAGGTAGAACTAACATAATAGCATCTAGGTGGATCCACTAGCTAATACCTATGTGGGCAGACATAGTTATGGAACAAGGAGATTCCGACTAGAAACTCGGACTTGCTAAACGTAAAAGGTTTCCATCTCATGAGGCAACATATATGTTGGGAACCCGGACTTGCTAAACGTAAAAGCTTCCATCTTATATTCATGCTCACTTGGTGCTAAGCAAAATTTCCTTTTGAAGTAATATTAGGCCTTCACTTACACATTATTTCAATAAGGAGTACATTAGGGATTCAACCCATCATTTATCATATAGCTCACAAGTTCTAAGATGAGAATAACCTTTCAATGTAGTGCCATCAACATATAATAATGTTCATTCATAACATAGTCATATAGTGTTTATGAGATTTACCTTCTATTTATCATACCAACACTACCATAATCGTAGCTTAACATTCATGTTCGTATCATAGCAAACTTGTCAACACTTGGGGTTTTTGGGAAGAGGAAACATAACTCAATCACTATAATTCATAATCAAGTAGCACTTCCACCATAAGTGGATCAACAATTCAATATATGAACATTCATGAATTTGAAAATCTTCATTTATATCCTTCAAGGATCAGATCAAGACTTAACCCTAATTCAATGATAATCATTCATCATATAGAGCAACATCATAATACCATAATGAATTCCACAATTACATATTAGATTCTCATCCTTGATTCACCATTAAAGTCATACTAGGGTTTAAAGCGAGAAAGAAGGGGAATTCATGGGTCTTGTGGGGATTTGTTCAAAAACCATCAACATGATATTAATTCATCCACAAATCTTCATATACAACCATAATTAATTATTTTAATTCAATGAAAACACATTTGCAAAGTGACCCACGATATTGAGAGAAAACCTAGAATTTGTGGAACTTCGAATCCAATTTTGAGATGGCCCCTTCGGGAAAAGATCTCAAGAGTGAAGAGCAACCATACCTTAGTGGATTCCTTGAGAATTAATGAAGAAACTCGAAGAAATTTGGGAAAGAACCTTGAAACCCTAGCCCTAATGTAGTCTTCTTCTTTTTAGGTTTTTCAAGAGAGAGTTTAGAGAGAAGTGGGAGAGTTTTGATTTCAATTAGGTGTTGTGTATAATGACCAAAAATTATGAATTTAGACTTAAAAACCAATATATAATTAACCACTAAATTACCCAAAACACCCCTACTTAAATAGGACTTAAAAGGAAAAGTCCTAAAACTCATCATTTAAATGGTCCCTGTCAGGGACCACGGTCACCATTCTTGGGTAGTGAAAGTGCACCACGGGCCGTGCTGTTGCCCCTGGTGTTGGAGGCAGTAGTTCCCCTTTTGTGCACAAGACAACACTTGGCCAAGGCAAGACCACAGAACCTTCCACGATCCGTGGTGAGGACCACGGTCCGTGGTGATGGCCTTGGTCATGACTTGACCTTGTGGACGCAAGGCCTTGGCAAGGCCTTCAAGCCTTGGTGACAACTGACCTTCACGAGACACCCCTCTCCCTCGTCAAGTGCACCACTGCCCATAGTGGTGCCAGTGGTACCTTTAGAAGTAGCTACCCTAACAACCCCCAACTCGCAAAAAGCTAAGGAAGCTCCACACTCACCTTCACGAGTCGTGAAGTGGACCATACCTCGTGGTCCCTCTCGTGAAGGATGAGGCAGTGTCTAGGACACTTAGAGGTCCCTTTCCCTGGGCCAAGGAAACTCCAGGAAGCCTCCCACTTGCCCGTGGTCATGATCACGAGCCGTGGTGATAGCTGTGGGCCTTGAGGCGGTAGCTTCAAGTTTGGGGCAGCCTTGGCCTTTAGCCTTGTCTTGCCCCTTTTGCTTGGCACTCCTCCCTTAGGCCTTAACTCATAGATTACCATAGGACACCTAGATAGTCTACTAACCTAGGGGAATTCGTTTTACACATCATTGACATTACGTTTAGGCTCTAGTTAAACTTATGAATTTTCAGATTGTTAAAGAAACCCTAATAGAGCCTTTTTCGGTTTATACCCCGGTTTGTGTCTCGGTTGTAGCTAATAGATCATATAGGAGTTGTCCTATTTCTTTGTCTCATAAAGTAACTTTGGTTTATTTGATAGAATTAGACATGCTTGATTTTGATGTAATTTTGGGCATGGATTGATTGCAGCATGTTATGCTTCAATAGATTGTAGGACCCATGTGTACAATTTCAATTTCCAAAAGAGCGAATTTTAGAGTGGAAAGGGGGGAATTATATTCCTAGAGGTCAATTTGTTTCATGTCTAAAAGCTAAGAAAATGATCTCCAAGGGGTGCGTGTAACTTATTGTTAGGGTTGTGGATGTTGAGTCCAAGGTCCCTTCTTTAGAGTCGGTCCCCGTGGTGAGTGGGTTTTCGGAAGTCTTTCTTGATGAATTGCCTAGCATTCCTCCCGAACTGGAAATAGACTTTGGCATTGATATTTTGCTAGATGCACAACCAATATCCATCCCTCCTTATAGAATGGCTCCGGCCGAATTGAAAGAGTTGAAGGAGCAACCTAAGGACTTGGTAGACAAGGTTTTTATTCAACCTAGCATATCTCCATGGGGTGCTCCGGTATCGTTTGTGCAGAAGAAAGATGGGACCCTTAGGATGTGTATTGATTACCGCCAATTGAACAAGGTCACTATAAAGAATAAGTATCCTTTTCCTAGAATTGACGTTTTGTTTGATCAACTTCAAGGGGCAAACTATTTCTCCAAGATAGATCTTTGTACGGGTTACCATCAACTAAGGGTAACAGGGGTTGACATTCCCAAGATGACCTTTAAGACCCTATACGGTCATTTTGAATTTGTGGTTATGTCATTTGGGTTGACCAATACCCCGGCGGCATTTATGGACCTAATGAATATGGTATTTAAGCAATATCTTGATTCGTTCGGGATAATTTTTACTGACAATATTTTGATCTATTCAAGAAGTGAGGGAGAACATATAGATCATTTGAGGATCGTATTGCAGGTCCTTAAAGACCACCAATTATATGCTAAGTATAGGAAGTGTGAGTTTTAGCTAAGGTTGGTTGCCTTTCTTGGTCATATTGTGTCGGGCATGGGTATTGAGGTAGATCCTAAGAAGACAGATGCGGTCAAGGGTTGTCCTAGACCTCTAACTCCTACCAATATTAGAAGCTTTTTGGGTGTGGTCGGTTACTATAGGAGTTTTGTTGAGGGTATCTCCTCTATTCCTTCTCTATTGATGGCCTTGACTCAAAAGAAAGCTAAGTTTGTGTGGTTGGAGGCTTGTGAGAAAAGCTTCCAAGAATTGAAAGATACACTTACATCCGCTCTGGTTTTGACCTTATCAGAGGGTACCAATGGGTTTTTGGTATATTGGGACGCTTCTCGAGTGGTTTTGGGATGTGTCCTTATGCAACATGGTAAAGTTATTGCTTATGCCTTGAGGCAACTCAAGGTACATGAAAAGAACTATCCAACCCATGATCTCGAATTAGCAGCGGTGGTGTTTGCCTTGAAAATATTGAGACACTACCTTTATGGGGTCTATGTAGATGTTTTCACCGACCACAAGATTCTACAATATGTGTTTAGCCAAAAAGACTTGAATCTCCGACAAAGAAGATGGTTAGAACTTTTAAAGTATTATGACATGAGTGTCCTTTACCATCCCGACAAAGCTAATGTAGTTGCGGATTCCCTAATTCGAATGTCCATGGGTAGTGTGGTTCATGCAGAAGATGAGAAGAAGGAGTTAGTTCGTTATGTGCATAGGTTACCCCGGTTGGGTGTCTAACTAGTGGATTACACCAATGGTGGTGTCATGATTCATCATAGTTCTGAATTGTCTTTTGTTGTAGATGTAAAGTCTAAGGAACACCTTGATCCTATTTTGATAAAGTTGAAAGAATCGATTCTCAACAAGTCCATTGAGGCTTTCACCCAAGGGCGAGATGTGGTGCTTATGTACCAAGGTAGATTATGTGTTCCAGATGTTGATGGCTTGAGAGAGCAAATTTTTTAAATGGCTCATGGTTCACGGTATTCTATTCATTCGAGAGCCACCAAGTGTACCGTGATCTATGGGAAGTCTATTGGTGGAATGACATTAAAAATGATATAGCGGGATTTGTGGCCAAAGGTCCGAATTGTCAACAAGTTAAGGCCGAACACCTAAAGTTGGGAGGTTCATTGCAAGATATCAATATTCTCACTTGGAAGTGGGAGGAGGTGAATATGGACTTTGTGTTGGGTTTGTCTTGTACTCAAAGGCAACATGATTCCATATGGGTCATTGTTGATAGGATGACTAAATCAGCCAACTTCATTCCCTTCAAGGTTTCTTTTTCGGAGGAAGACTATGCCAAGTTGTACATCAAGGAAATAGTGAAGTGGCATGGGGTTTCTTTGTCTATCATTTCGGATTGGGGCACTCAATTTACTTTACATTTTTGAAAGGCATTCAAAGAAGGGCTTGGTACCAATGTTAAACTTAGTACCGCTTTCCACCGTCAAACAGATGGTCAAGCGGAACACACCATTCAAACCTTAGAGGACATGTTGAGGGCTTGGGTGATTGTTTTCAATGGTAATTGGGATGACCATCTCCCATTGATAGAATTTTCCTACAACAAGAGTTACCACTCAAGCATTGCCATGGCTCCGTTTGAAGCACTATATGGTAGGAGGTGCATATCTCCAGTTAGTTGGTTTGAAGTAGGTGAGTTTGCTCTAATTAGTCCCGAACTAGTTTATGATGCCATTGAAAAAGTTCGACTCATTAGAGAGACGTTGAAGACGACCCAAAGTCGGCAAAAAGCTTATGCCGATATTAGAAGGAGGGATCTTGAATTTGAGGTTTGTGATTGGGTTTACTTGAAAATCTCACGTATGAAAGGTGTGATGAGGTTTGGTAAGTAGGGGAAGCTTAGTCGCCGGTATATGGGCCCATACCAAATCTTGAAACGTGTTGGGAAAGTTGCATATGAATTAGACTTGCCAAATGAGTTGGCCCCGGTTCACCCGGTGTTTGATGTTTCCATGCTCAATAGGTGCATTGGTGATCCGGTATCCATCCTTCCTTTAGAGGGTTTAGGAGTTGATGAGAACCTTTCTTTTGAAGAAGTCCAGGTTGAGATTTGGACTGGAAAGTGAAGAAGATGAGAAATAAGGAGGTAGCCTTTGTTAAGGTCTTATGGTGGAATCACTTAGTTGAAGGTGCTATATGGGAGGCCGAGGCAGATATGAAGTCCCGTTATCCTCATCGTATTCCTTCTTCTCCTATCCAAACTTAAGGTAAGTAGTTTTCTTGAGTTGGTGGTTTGGAAGTCATATGTGCTATAAATGTTCTTTATGATTTCCTTATGTTGTGCATGTTCTTGTGAGAATTCATGTTTAGCATATATTGAACTTTCATGATCTATATGTTCCTCATGTTGATTCGCATTTTGGTATGATGATTGCATATTTGACTTCATGAGGTGAATTGTTGAACATGCTTAGTTGTTTTTCTGATGAAATCACATGTTGGCTCAATATGGTGGTGATTGAACTTGCTTTGAGTTGGAGAAGGTAGTTCCTCCCATGTTTATGTAAATTGATGAATTTTGTGCATACTGGGTTGGTATATGTAGTTCCTACTTCCTTGTGTTGCATTGGACATGTCTTATGATGGAGTTCAAGTTTCCTCCTTTTGAATAGTGCATGAGGTGAATAGTGCAATTGTATGTTTTGCACATTTTTTCTGCTTCATGCATGATGGGCTGCTAGTCTAGAGTTTCTAACTTAGTTTGGTGTTTAGATCATCATTCGGGTATGAATGTTCCCAAGGGGGAGATAATGTAACACACCATAATTCTAATGACCTAAGCTAGAGCCTAAAACGTAAACTAGTCTCCTAAATAGAATTAACATGAAGATTAAGGTCCTAAAATAATTTCCCTAACCTAGTACTAATGTCCTAGTACCTAAACGTCAAGCCATGGCCCCCGCAATGTTCTTTGAGGATGGCCAAGGGATTGCCCCAAAAAGCTGTCAAAACAGCTTGGTCCACGAAATGGACACCCACACCTCGTGGGTGGACTCACACCCCGTGGATGGGGGTCATGAGTCAAGGCTTGGCTTTCCCCCAAATGATCAAGTCACAGTCACTTTCCACGCCCATGCAGTACAGGTCGTAGACCCACTCACGCCATGTGGGTGGGGTCTCGTGAGTGAGGCCTGAAGCATGGCCAAGATGACCATCCCCAGACCCAACCCAAGAGTGACCAGTACGATACATGGCTCCATCCATGCCCCGTGGGTTGGGGGTCGTGGATGGGGTCTGTGAAACTCCCCAAAATCTCGGCCAAGAATGAATATTAAAGGTTAGGAATGACTTATATTAGTTATTTAAACATATATAAGTACTTTTTAACTATTAACTACTCTTTAACCCCTCATAACTCTCAAGACTCAAACATAACCAACTTCCCTCTAAAAATATTCTCTCTCTAAGACTCCATTGAAGAACAAGACCAAGGTCAAGCTTAGGGCATAAGTTTCAACCTTTTCACTCCAATTTCGTGAGTAAAACATCAATCAAGGTGTGGGGGTCTTGATTCATGGAACACTTTTCTCCATGAAACCCTTCAACTATTTAATTTCGAATTAATAGATTCTTCAAAAAACTAGGGTTTTCATTCTAACCATTGGTTCTTACTAAAAATTATTTCAATGGGTCAATTGTCTTATATTATGGTTGATTTTTTGTTTAATGGTGATTTTTATAGTAAAATTCCCCATGAACCCATGAATTACCCCATGACCAGAATTTCATGAATTTTGTTAGGTGTATTGATGCAAGATAAATACTATGAATTGTGTCTATGATATTTTAATTATTGAATCTTGTTTGTGTAACGACCCAAAAAAACGAACTAGTGAAACTAGAGCCTCACATGTGAGTTTGGAGTTGAGAACTTGATGAAATGATGAGAAATGACAGTGACGTCCGGAAACTAGTCGTTTGAACTACTAAGTTGTAAGGGTGTTGTCGTTGAAGTTTGGAGTGTTGTTTAAGGGCTTAAGGGGTTGATTAGCTAGTTGATTAATCACCTTTATAAGCTAGCAAGACCTTAAGCTAGGTCA
>JAJOOR010025748.1:0-14503 GCA_036250505.1 Solanum acaule | reverse complement strand
TTACCACCTGGATACTCATTCACCTCCTTAATATATAGCTTGTTAACAGAAAGGCTTCCATCTCTAGAGTGTTTCCATATGATAGAATCTTTTTCTGCTGATAACCCATTAAAACCATTGAGAACATGTAATAGCTCAGCCACTCTCCCAATCTCCCAGTCATTTAAATGCCTTCTAAACACAATATTCCATCCATGAATAGACCATACCTCAGCCACTGTTTCTTCCGGATTGGTACACAAGGAAAATAGGTCAGGAAATAAGCCCCAAGCCCATCAGTGCCTCATTTCCATTCCAATTCTCTTTCCAGAATAGGATTTCCGTCCCATTTCCCACCTTGTAGACTATGTTTCTACTTAGATCAGGCCACAAATTTCTTATTGTTCTCCAAGCTGACACCCCGTAAGTGATCCAACTCCAATTTCCATTCAACCCGTACTTGTTGACTATCACCTCCCTCCACAATGCTTCTTCCTCAGTGTTGAACCTCCATGGCCATTTTGACAAGAGACATCTATTCTGCAACCCCAAGAAATCAAATCATGATGCTGCCTACCTAGTAGTTTGCGATTGATGCTTAATTGATTGACCAATTAACTTTCATTGTGATATTGAGTTAATAGTTTCCATCTTATTTCTGCATGTTATGCCTGTGATTCCTGTTAGCTGATTGTATTTATCAATTTTCAATGGACATACTTATCCACTATTAATGTTCCATTTGTTGACGATAAATACTTTATTGACCCTTCTTCCAAATTAATTATGTCTTCCTTTATGCAGTTCTACACGTTCCTTGAGACTACCCTTGTGACTCTAGCATTACTGCCACAGTTTATTGCATTCTTCAGTGATGGGGAGATACCTGGGACTCCGGGCACTCTTGCTACCACTTTCCTTGCTTTTGGTAAGGTGTAGAAACCCTGCTTCCCAAACTTTGCCTCCTGTGATTTCTCTTACACAGGCATGCAATTTCCTATTTATTTACACAATTCTTGTGAATCGCAGTCTTCAATCTTGCTTTTGCTTTGAGTGTATTGGGATTCCTGATCATGCACATATCATTGGTGGCTGGTAATACCACAACCATTGAGGTATTACGCCTTTCTGACTTTTGGGTTGAAAGTTTAATGGTGAACTGCTATCTCTTTTTGTAAAGGAAAACTATTTCTAAAAAGTGGTGTTTCTCCATGTCTTGGGTTTAGCCGTTCAGGAAGGTTTGTTTGCTAGATCAATTATCTAAGCATGTTTATTTGGGCTCGTTTTGATTGACCACCTCATAAAAGTCGTTTTCTTGCAAAATCATGGAGGTCACACTCTTCATATTTTCTCCACCCCACAAAAAGAAACAAACAAAATTGAAGTAGAGAGATTCCTCATCCATTTTGCTTTTCCCCACATCTTTTTTTTTCTTTCAAAACTCAAATCTACGAAGAACCTTCATTTTACCTGGAGGATCCATTGGTGGCTTCCCAAGGGAGAAAATGATCCCGTAACTCTTCTTCAGCCAGACTTGGGCAGGATAGCAGAGGAAAATACAAAGTTGGTTATCCTTTTAATAGGCTTCTTATCCATATTTGGACTGTATTCTTTTTTATTACTATGCCCCACAATTACTAGATGCCGCCTCGTTGCATAGAATCCTTCTGCTGCCGATGCTACTTAAAATCTGACTTTGGCCCTTCAAACTCCATTCTGAAATGGTGGAAAATACATTCGCCGTGGCTATTGTTCTAAACTACATGGTTTACCTGAAGAAACCACATCTTTACATCTTCTAATGATAAGCCTTCCTCCAATTAGATGCTTGAAGCTCAACCTCTTATTTTCGGATTCTAGGTTTCATGAACCAACTGCTACTTTGAGGCCACTGCTTGTGCTTCCCTTGGTATGAAATAAATCAGAAATGAAAAATGTTTTGGATAAGAAAAAAGAATCCCTCAAGATATTTGAACTTGAAGTTTCCGCAGTTAATTGCCCCCTTTACTGACAGGATTCTGAGTATTCTTTGCCGCATTAAAACACTTCTTATACTTGCAGGCATATGAAAAGAAGACCACTCCAAAATGGCGTTATGATCTTGGTCGAAAGAGGAATTTTGAACAGGTTAGTTGAGTTTGGAAAAGATTGAGATTGTCAATTGTCTGCTTTTTCCATGGTTGCTCTCAGTTGCAAGGTAAAAATTGATGCATCTTATGTAGCATTATGATCTAAATTATAGATAAAAAATTCGTGTGAAGGTACAAGATCAAGGGCGGTAATCTCTTTTTTAAAAATAAAATAAAATTGGTAATGTTGCAAGGGAGGTAATTTCTTTTACCAGGTGCTATCCATGTTCTCCATTTTTTGGGGTCTGTATGTCTTAGACTGGGTCGACTACTTCCAATTGCGCATTGCAATTATGTTAAATCTAGCGTATACTTGTAGAGAATCGAACTGAAAGCTTCACCATAGCAATAAAGGGGAAAAGAGGAATACTTCTTTAAATAGGTCTAGGAAGCAGTTAACACCAATTCAGTTGTTACTCAGAACGTGTATATCTACTCATGCTTACCCCCTGTGTTTGAATCAATTTCTGAAAAGTGAGGACATCGTATAAAGAAGCGGTACATTGATGTATGCTTGTACTTTTTATATAGAAAAGCTTGGAGCAAAACTTGATTATACCTTCTTAACCTGCTTGCTTCTCAATTGTCTTTGTTTTCTAGCATTATATCACATTAGTTATAGAATCCATGATATGCCTCCGCATATGGGGAACCAACCTGGTCAAAACAATGATACTTATATTTATCTTGTTTTGCTTTTATTAAAGATAAGGGATATGGAGAACCTAATCAAGGAAACAAGATATGCATGAAACCTCAGCACCAAAATACTGAAAAGAGAGTTTGTAAGTGATGGTGTCTGACTAACCTAACCTTTAACCCAAAGTATTTCTGTTGGCTATCACCTTCACATACCTTTAGTTGTTTGAATCACTCAGGTGAACTTAGTTATTACCTGCCCGACACTTTCCAGACACTTGGTATTGGTCCTTGATACACTCTCCTTTAAAGATCCACAGGATCAGTTTGTTGAATCCCCTATTCATTAATATGGAGCATATAAAGAATGCATTAGGGGCCTCCGCGTATTCAAACGTTTGTCTTGCAAGGAGGTGTTGGTGTTTGCCACAGCAACACAAGTTACTGTTAGGAAAGACCAAATCCCAAGCTTTTCCAGCATAGGCTGTGTGCCTGTGTTTTTCTGACTCCTCAGATTCATGTACAGTTGTTTGATGTCTTTTAGCTAGAGTTCTTTATTGAGTATCTACATCCATCTCATTTGACCCTTCTAAGGTTGTAACTTTATGCATCAGGTTTTTGGCCTGGACAAGCAGTATTGGTTCATCCCCTCTTACTCAGAAGAAGATCTAAGAAGGATGCCTGCTCTTCATGGTCTTGAATACCCATCAAAGCCCGAACTCGAATCCCAAGAATTTCAAGTGTCATCTAGTACATTACCAAGCTGAGTATGTTTTTTTGTAACAATCATAGAGTAGTAATACCTAATGGTGCCCATCCCCGCGATCGCATCTACTGGCGCTGTGCAGAAACTACACATAGGATATAGCCAAATGATGCAATGATGTATTGATAATGGGTTCTGTAAGATAGAAGTTTTGCTTATGTCTCAAGTCTGACAACAGGTTTTCTTGCAAGATCATCACAACTGTTTGATTAGAAATGTAGATTTTGATATTTGATTTCAGTGTTAAAATGTAATTTTATTGTTCGTAATTCTGTAAAGTGGTTCTAATCTCTCTTGGAATTGTCTTAAAATTGCATAATCTGGCATTTGCTACTCTATCTAAGTTGCATACTAGGATGTGTATATTTTTACTTAAAAGTTAGATACACAATGATATTTCCACTCATATAATTTATTTAACTAGAATGATTTTTAAACTTCAATATTTATGTATTTTCATTTTAATTAGTTTTATATTATATATGTCCAAAGAAAATAGAGAAAAGGAAATGGTAAAAGAGAGAGAAAAGGTTCAAAATAGTCCCTCATCTTTGGGTTAAGATTCAAAGTCATTCTTGAGCTTTCACATAAAACAATAATAGTCCCTCATGTTTACAATATTGATGCACTTTTGGTCCTTCCCTAAACTTTTGTCTATTTTTTAACATTAATTTCGTCCATAATTTTATGTATGGAATGTTTAATCGTCATTTTATATATTTAGTAGAAATAATGACTCCATGTGAGAGATTGTGAGAAGAAAAACACCTTGTTTTGTTTAGTAAAAATCGTATTGCAGGTAAAATCGAGAGGTTCATCACGATGATTTCATGTGCAATAATACAAATTTTTCTTTTCTTGCAATGTCATATGTTAAAATGTTCTTAGTTTAGCTGCAGTAATATTTTTTACTGAACAGAACAAGGTATTCTTCTTCTCACCTTCTCTGACATAGAGTTATTATTTTTATTAAATATATAAAAAGACGATGGGACATTACTTACATAAAATTATGGATGAAATTAATATTAAAAAATAGACAAAAGTTTAGAAAAGGATCAAAAGTGCACCAATATTATAGACATAAAGGGTTGCATGTGAAAATTCAAGAATGATTTTGACTCTTTTTAACTCTCAAAATGAAGGATTATTTTGGGCCTCTCTAGAGGACTGGAAGGTTCTGACTTGAAAGAGGAACAGAAAAAGGGAAGAATCTAGACCCCCAACACGTGTCACTCTCACACCAGCTCCTTTTCAAATACAAAACGCCTAGCTATCTACGCACAACTTTTTGAAGTTCTAGAGTGTGCTGTTTGTGAGAATATGCAGAGAGGAAGAGGGGACAATTTCAACAGTCCATTTGGAGGCATAATGTCAAGTATATTTGGATTTGGAGGAACAGACCCATTCGATGATCCATTCTTCTCTCGCCCGTCTCAGGCCTCCATGTTACATCCAATAACTCCTTCTGATGATGAATCTAATAGGCCAGTCATTCAAGAGATTGATACGGAGGTTGATGACGAAGATGCGCCGCTAGAACCAGATGAGGAGGGCGGGAACGTGAATGGCTCTAAGAAGAAAAGAGATAGGGCTTATGCTAACAGAAATCCACTTGTTGAACATCCTGAAGACCTAACTGATGGTAACTTTTGCTTCTATTTTTTTATTCGATAAAACAGAATATGTAATTAAACAGTAATCCTACACTATGTGTCCTTGAGGAATTTGATCTCCTCACTGTTGCTCCAGGATAGAATGGTATAACTAGTTCTATAAACAAGTACTAGCGTTTTTTATGGTGTCGTCCATAGTAGAATTCATGCTGGTTATCCTACTTATGCTGCAGACCATAGCAAGAGCAGCAAGATCATAAGCAAAGATGTGACTCGTGGAATGAAAGACATGAAATTGGAAGGAGCACAGTCTAAGCCTCAGAGCATGAGCTATAGAAGAGTTACATATGGTGGAATAGACGGGACATATTACACTGCGACCACCTCACGGAGGGCTGGAAATGATGGAGTATGTTCTCGTTCATTGGTATCCTGGGTTGATATGCTTGTTCTTACTGGTTCTGACAGTGTATGTGTTGTTAAACAGAGGGTGTTAGAGGAGAGCAAGCAAGCAGATAGCACAACTGGTCAAGCAACACATAGAATTTCCAGAGGAATTCAGGATAAGGTATAACATATGTTTTATTAGTCTTAGATATTTGGCAGTGTTCTTAAAATATTTGAAGAACCTATGGTCTGCTTTATGTTTTGAAGTTTTATAATGCATGCTTTAAACTTATACTTTTGGCAGTGTCCTACCTATTCTAAGAAGGCATATAATCATTAATTTACTTATTTAAGGAAGAGGTGGTGGTGATTTAGTCAAATGCTCCTTATGATTAATGCTATCAAATGATTTTCATAGTAGGTAGGCAAAAACCTTGAACGACAGATTAAAATGAACGAGAGAGTATATGTGGTTTTGAGGATTAAAAGAGTTGGCAACTAACTATTGAGCTCCTAGATTGCCATGTGCATCTTAGTGGATTCTAATTCTTGTGTTTTCTGCGCCAGAGAGATGCTAATAGTCTGTTACAGTATCAATACACAAGCGGACAGCATTAATTGGTCTGACTTTTCTCAAATGAATCTTTTCCTAGGCTGGCACCACTTTGTCCGTGGTAGCATGATGTGAAATTCTAAAACATAGTTTCCATGTGTGTTATTGGGGGTATTTGAATTTTTGCCCTTTCATTTGCTCTGATAACAGAGACCTTATTTTGACGGATACAAAAGAGTTTCTTATTGACATTTTTCTGTCATTCCTAGGGGCACTCGTTGACAAGGAAACTTGCCTCAGATGGTAAGGTGGATACAATGCAGACGTTGCATAATCTAGAAGAAGGTAGCATTTTCAGTAAGATTGCTTAGATGTTCAGTTTTTATTTTCCATTGGACTGCAGATTTTTCATCTTGTGTTGTTTGTTTCTTTATTGTGCAGATGAATTAGCTGGCTTTGAACAGACATGGAATGGCAATGCTAATAACGAAATCCCTGGCTGGAATAGTGGATTTGATTTCCATGCGAATGCTGGTTAGTAAGCAAAAGGATATGCCTTTCTCTACTCATGTTAAATAGGACTATGTACATCAACAGATTGCATTTGCACATATCTGATGGATTTCTGCAGTCTTCTCAGTTTATTTTATTGCATTCCTATCGCCAGACTTAAGCTGAGCTGGCTCGAGACTGGCGGATCTTGTAGTATGGATGTGGGTTCATTTGAACACACATCTGTTTAATTGCTTAAAATACTAAACTATGAACCTAGAGAACTCAAACTAGGTGATAGGTTCATTGGTTAGAACACGAGTCGTGAACCCATAGTATTAAAATCCTGGATTTTCCTCATCTTTATAAGGAAGAGTGTTTAATCAAACTTTGTAGTGACATACAAATGAAATAAGTAAGGCAACTAACTCTGTGAAGAATTACTTGAACACAAATTGATCACCTTTCGTCAACAATTGGTACAGATGAAGAGAGCTGCTTCTTAATATGTTGCTAATACTCTTTACTCATAATTTACTGCACTCTCAAGTTGCTAATCCGTGGAATATCAATTCTGTAAGAACCTGGCACAGAAAATACCTGTTTGAAATCTTTCGTTAATGGGTTATTAGTTACAATTACAAAATTGCTTACCCCCAAAGTCGACAAAAATCTAAAATGAGCTTGGACCAGCCAATCTCCTGTAGGTTTTTGTTGCCAATTCAGATATTTAGGAATGATGTGTTTTCTTATATTGAAGGGAACTAAAGCTTCAATGATCCTCATAATAGTATACTATCTTGGTTATGCAGGAACAAGCAGTAATTGGCTGACGAATTGGGAAGCTGGATTCCGAGATACATTTAGTGGTGTGAGACCAAGTAATAACAGTGCTCAGCCAGGGACGCAAAGTGGAAGACCAAAGAAGGTCGTTCGGATCAATATAGAGTGAATGTACGTGTTCACCGGATTGATATCGAGCCATGGAATGGAGAACTTCCTGGGTAGAAGACTATACTATATTTGGTAGTTGCTTTAGGGTCTTGGTGAGAGGTAATAAAAGCAGTTGTAGGAAGGAGGGATCGCTGTATCTGGGGTTGTTGTAATATTAATACTTTATCCAGAGACGTTTTTGTTCGACTTAACATAATACAATTGATTAAATAGTACTCTTTCAAGCAATATAGAAGAAAAAAACAAGTATATTTAGTGAAAGTATCCGTTATGGAATGTCGAAAACATACCTTAAAGTATTTCAATTTTTTGAGTTTTATGCTTATTAGGTGTGAGTTTTTTATCTGAACTTGTCAAATATTTATTGGAACATATTTGAACTATAAGTTGTTCACTTTTCTTATCCTTTAGGTAGGAAAAGTGAACAACTAAGTAACAGTTAAGGTATTACACATTTGATAGTTTAAGTATGAAATATAAAAAAAAATGAGATTTTCAAGTGTGTTTTTGACCCTAACTATATAATAGTTTGTTCGGCAAAGGGCTAAATATAGCCCTGTACTATATGAAATAGTTTAAATATACCTCTAGTTATACTTTTGGGATAAATATATCCCTTTCGTTATACTTTCGGGCTAAATATACCCTTATGACTAACAGAGGACACATGTACGACTGAGATTAAAATGAACTATTCAATTTAAACTAAATCAAATTCGGATATAACCTGTCCCGACCCAATAACTTAACCCGACCTAATATGTAACACTAACCCACCTAATTTGTCTTTCAAACAAGAAAACTCAATGGGCGATTGAATTCTTGTACTCCAGCAACGTCTGCAACTTGGAGCCTTTGCTTAGCAAAGATTTTTGCTCAAAAGGTATGATTTCTCAATTGAATGCTGCTACGATTAAAGTTGATACTATGAACACGAAGTTGGACACAATTAAGATTGAAAGAGATAACTTAAAGGAAAAACTGGATGCAATGAAGGCTTCAACCAATTTTGAAGTAAACAAATCAAGGATATTGGAAGATAAAGTGAAGAAGATGAAGATGTTAATTATGATTTTGTGTGCTCTTTTTATTGGGTCTGTTGCCTTGCGGGTGATGAAGTGATGAATTAATGAACTTGTGTAATATTAGGTGAAGTCTCCTGATTTTTTTTTAATGTACTGTTGATAGTCAAGATCAACTCATGGAAATTTTCTTGATTTTTTTGTAATATATTGTTGATAATTAAGCTCAACTCATGGTAATGTTCCCCTGTTATGTTGGTTATGTAATTTCAAAAATATTATTATCATTGACAAGGCCCTCAAGCCTAAAGATTGCTGCTTATAGTCACTTCGGTCGTGATGACGCTGACCTCACCTGGGTGGGAGACTGTCAAGGCTCTCAAGCCTAAAGCTTGAGTGCAAGTTCCCACTCACAACTCGCCTACCTATATTCTTGTGCCTCTTGTTGGGCAAAAATCTTTGCGAAGCAGAGGCTCCAAGTTGCAGACGTTGCTGGAGTACAAGAACTCAATCGCCCATTGAGTTTTCTTGTTTGAAAGACAAATTAGGTGGGTTAGTGTTACATATTAGGTCGGGTTAAGTTATTGGGTCGAAGCGGATTATATTCGAATTTGATTTAGTTTAAATTGAATAATTCATTTAATCTCAGTCGTACACGTGTCCTCTATTAGTCATAAGGGTATATTTATCCCGAAAATATAATTGGAGGGGTATATTTAGCCCGAAAATATAACTAGGGGTATATTTAAACTATTTCATATAGTACAAGGGTATGTTTGACCCTTTGCCGTAGTTTTGTTTATCTTAATTGAATTTTTTCAAAGCGACAGTACTTTGATCTATTACTGTTGTAGAAAATAGAGTTACTTTTAAAAAATTTTAAACTCCAAAAGAGTTTGGTGTAACAGTGTATCTGTAATTTTACACTTGTAATTAGAAACCAAAACAAAATAAATACTAGTACAAAACAAAAGAGTAATTTATAGGACCCGGTGTTGGTCAAAATTGTTTGGCAAAATGCATATTCGAGAAGCTTCACTCATAATCCCATATTGGCAAAATGCAAATTCAAGAAGCTTCACCTGTTTCACTATGGGGACCATATATTATACACTAAAGCACTGCCTTCTACCTGTTTCACACACAAGGAAGCAGAGGCAAGCAAGTAGCAGAAGCTCTCAAAGGTGAATTCTTTCAACTGAATTTCCCAATTCTGAATCTTGAAATTTACTTTGGAAATTCTTTTCATTTGTGGCAATGAAGTTTCTAAATTTTTTATTCAAGAAGTGAAAAGGTATCTACTTTCTTTTTTATGGGGTTTGTACTTTCTTTTTTATGGGGTTTGTTCACAGTGATCATCTTCTTGAAACAGTGAATAATGTCGAAGCTATTTGGAGGAAAAAACCCTTTTGATGATCCATTTTTCACCGAACCATTTGGTGGTTGGTTTGGTTGGAACGATCCGTTTGATGTACAGCAAGATTCTCGGAAGCAAATCACCATTGAAGAGTTAAATCCTGAAGGTGATGGTGGTCAGGCTCAGGAAAATTCTGAACCAACAAAAGACTTGGTTGTTAAGAACAAGAAACCTTGTAAAAAATCCAATGGTTAGTGCTCTTATTTTAACTTAGGGGTTGTATGTATGGTTGGTTCTGCGACATAATTAATCCCAGCATAAAATTACCCCGTATAAAATAATACAGTGGTTTGTTGGTTGAGTGTTTTGTTGTAACATTAAGTTACAAAGGAACTTATGTATTGCTAATGCTTGAATAATTTAACACTGCATAACTGATCTTTGCATTACTAATACCCGCGTAACTAATTCCTAGGTTATTAATACTTGCATAACTCTAACCACCAACTAAACGACTCCTTAGTGTTAAGTTTTGCTGATTATTGTTATGCATACATTTCAAGTTTTGTGTCTATGGAATGTTTGTGATATTACTTTACAGGGAGCCAGAGTTTCAGCTACCACAGAGTTTCTTATGGTGGTTTAAATGGAATGTACTATACTTGCTCCGAAGGCAGAATGACTGGTCCTGATGGGGTGAGTAGTTTTTATTTAGATCAGATCAGTAGTTACTCTTACTTCTAGCATGATTATTAGTTTATTACATTGTTTTAAACATAATTGTTATGTTTTTGTTTTTCTGCATAGGTGGTTCTAGCAGAAATGAAAGAAGAGGACAAGACGATTAGGGAGTCTCTGCACACAATCTCCAAAGGGATTCATAACAAGGTATTTCTCTTCTTAATAAATGTATAATTAAGTAGCACAGTTCATTGGTCCTCTTCAACTTTTTAGGTTATTTCAGATGTAAATTCTTTCGAGATTGAAATTCTTCGTTTAGGTGTTTGTCAGGTTATCGTATTCTACGACACTCGGAAGTTGTATAAATTGATTAAAGCGTGCATTGTCATCCTGATTATATTCATCAACTCGTGAGCTTTATGCAGGGCCATTCTGTCACAACAAAGCATAGTTCAGATGGGCGAGAGGACACACTGCAGACTTTGCACAATCTCGATGAAGGTATTTTCATTTCAACAGCATGATAGATGACATGCCTAATGCGTTACAGGAGATCTAATATAATGGTATTTGGTTTACATTTAGATGAGCTTGGTGACTTTGAACAAAATTGGAAAGCTAATGCTGATAAGTATTTCCCTGGATGGGATAAGGGTTTCAGCCTGCTGGAGAATCAAGGTAGGTTGTTTGAGTACTATCATCTCGAGTTCTTGTCATTCATATCTTGACGTCATCCATGAGAATACAGGAATGACTGACAGATTATTAATATTTGTTGCTTCTGTCCTGTTAACATGATTTTCCAGTTAACCTAATTGTTCAGCATTTCACAAGATAGATGCAAATATTGGCTAATCTCTTTGTTTAATCGATCACTGCTTATGAGGCAGAAGAAAACAAATAGGTGGTAGGACTCTTTTGAACTCTGATAATGTAATATAATGTATTTACCATATTAGAGTGATTGAACACTGCTTTGGAGCAGAAGAAGACAACTGGGTGAAAGAATACAAGTCCTAGAGCTGCTTAGCTATATAGGCTGATCCTTACTCCATGACACATTGTGTTCACTGTAAAAGATCAAAGCCACTTGAGATCAGTGCACAACATAAATATCTCTAGCCTAAAATGCAACCACATACCTATGGTTAAAGCTTTGCATTAAGAATCATGTCTAAAACAACTAATTATGTTATTTATTTTACAATCTTCACTAATTTCTTGTGTGTGTTAGACATATAAAGATTACTGCATCTTTTTTATGTGCTTGTTAATGTCTTCATCCAAATTAGCTATCAAGAAGCAGAAGTAATGCTACATGCTTCTCCTTTCATTGCATTGGTTCTCCGCTTTATTTACCATAAACTCTCATTTCATTAAGAAAAGGAGCAAATTGTAGCTGCTTCAGATTAGAAACATTAAACCAGCTATAAGAGTTAATGTATAATCCAAACTTTCCCTGCATAAATGCACCTATTCAAAACAAAAGAGTGTATACTTTTACTGATAACAGAACCATCTAGCCACTCGAGTCCAGCAAGAAGACCATATTTGACGTGAAGCTTCTAGATGAAAAAACAAGACCATAACTTGGTGACTGAACTATGATTACTAAGGCCATGAATACATATCTTTTGCTGATTAATGTGCAGCATTGCTTCAATGACAAATGTAACACTAGTGGATCTCCCAATGCAGTTACCGAGGATTATATGAGCTCCTCTGTTCACTATAGTCAGAGAATTTGAACATACACATTTTGTTTGAGTATTATGGTTATGCTGTATGATTTTTGACCCAGAAGTCAATAATATATGTTATAACGTATTAAACTAATTCGACACAAGAATGCTACTGTTGACGGAAGGAGCTAAATCTCTTGTGTAAACCAGACTGCACTGATATGTTGCAAGAGTATTTTGACATTCTATTCAACATGTGTAGGGTCCATAAGCAGCTTGTGGGATGAATTTGCAAATTGGAGGAGCTTGGGTGGTTATGAACATCCAGCTCTGGAGTACTATGGAAATACAGGACCGGTGGCGCAAGTCAGTGAATCAGGGGAAGATTCTTCTAGGAGAGCCACACGAAGAGTCCCAGTGGAGTAGAGGGAGGCTTCCTTTGATGATGAAATTACTAGTACCACTTGTATCCTGAGTTAATAACTTTGATGGTCACTCAACTATCTATTCTTTTCACAGAATTTTGATGGTCACTCAACTTTCATTTTTAACTCAAAAGTCACTCAACTATGACTTCTTTGCATAGAAAGTCACTCAGCCTATTTTATTGTTTTTTTTCACTAAAATTTGCTGACATAAAATTTTTATTTTTAACCAAAATTTTAAAAATCAAATACATATTCATTTAAACCATTTAATGACTCGTCTCATTTAATCCTACCCGCTAAAAATATGATATTGAACTTTTTATTTTATCTTGAATTCCCAAAATCATTCTCTCTTGTCTCATTTTTCTCCTAGCGTTCTTCATCTCTTTTTTTTTTTTACTTTTTAAAAACTTTTTTTAAACTCTAAAAACAAATACAAGCCCTCAAAGTGGCCTGTTAAATATGCATACAGCTAAAGAAAAAAAGTTGGAGATATACATACAAAGGTTTTATTCCATTAACATGTATAAAAAAAAGTTGGAGCTATTAAATATTACACTTTTTGACAGCTAAAGAAGCCAAGATTAATTAGACAAGAAATCAGAATGCAAAACAAAACAAAAAAAAAAACTTCAAAAAGAGCAACTCTTATAATCTTGTCTTACTTTTGAGTTTATCATGGATAAAAGTTTGTTTAGCCTTTGAGGGCTTGTATTTTTATTTTTATTTTAATTCCAAAGGCCAACAGGCCACTTTGAGGGCTTGTATTTGTTTTTAGAGTTTAAAAAAAGCTTTTAAAAAGTTTTTTTTTTAAAAAAAGAAGAACGCTAGGAGAAAAAAGAGACAAGAGAATGATTTGGAGAACTAATGATAAAATAAAAAGTTTAATATCATATTTTTAGTGGGTCGGGTTAAATGAGGCGGGTCATTAAATGGTTTAAATGGATATGTATTTGATTTTTAAAATTTTGGTTAAAAATAAAAATTTCATGTCAACAAATTTTAGTGAAAAAAAATACTCCCTCCGTCCCATTTTATGTGGCACCATTTCCTTTTTGATCAGTTCCAAAAAGAATATCACATTTTCTTATATGGTAAGTATTTAAAGGTACAATTCCTCTTTTACCCTTGTTGGTTCCACTTAATTTTAAAATAATACTCCAATACATTTATGAGAGAGAGAAAAGTGAGTCTACTTTTTAAAGGGCAATTTGGTAAACATTTCAAGTCTTCATTTATTTCTTAAACTCGATGCCCGGTCAAATGTTGCCACATAAAATGTGACGGAGGGAGTAATAAAATAGGCTGAGTGACTTTTTATGCAAAAAAGTCATAGTTGAGTGACTTTTGAGTTAAAAATGAAAGTTGAGTGACTTTCTGTAAAAAGAGTTAATAGTTGAGTGACCCATCAAAGTTATTAACTCCTTATATCCTACCAGAGTAATGTACTGTGTGAGTGATCTACGGATCTATTCTAATTATCAACGAATTCTGCGAATTTTAGGTATGTTTTGGCGTTGTTTTCATTTTTCCTGCTAGCGACTAGTAGATATCTTTTACTATAATCGATAAATAAATAAATATACCATATAATATATCTACTACTTATATATAAGTGTGAATAACCAAGCATCACACCTCAACATGTGTTCCAATAAGAATCACTACTAATATCCAATATATTTATCAGTGGGCCCCACCACCTTCCACTTAAATACTACATATTATATATTAATTACTATACTATAAATGACTTAAATACTCCATATTATATATTACAATAATTAACAATTATTTGACACTTTAAATTCTATCAAT